>JAYJLV010053156.1:0-19311 GCA_036873485.1 Torymus texanus
TACGATAAACGAAAAAAATGATGGACTTATCCGGTTATTCCGGGCAGAAAATTTGAAAAATGGACTTATCTGGTTAGGTTTCGGATGAATTGTAGATTTACGACAATATTTTTGCTACTACTGAATGTGGTAAATGAAAAAGGCCTGTATAAAGATACAAAATCTGGGGTTATCTCGATTTTCAAAAAAAGTGGACTTATTCGGTTATTCCGGGGAGCCACAGAATTGTATCTGATACTATAATTACTTGATGATTATCAAAATTTACCTCTCTGTCGAACATGAATAAGAAGAAAGTTAGGTGTGCATACCATCGCCCACGAACATCTGAACAAGTTTTTTCAATACAGGCTTTTTTATCATTGAAATTCAGCACGTATACATATATACACTTATAATCAGTATATCATATCGCATTCCCTAATTGGTCCGAATGTACAAATAGATAATACAAAGTTCACATTGTACCATCTCAACTTTTGAACTCATTAATTTTTATCATTATGAAAAAATAACAGTCAATTATATAAAGTTTTGATTATTGTTATCGCAATAGTTCTATTATTTTGTTAGTTATAATCAATGTCCATTAAAATTTTGATGTAACATTTCCATCAAAATAATAATGATTATCTCATTGCATCTTACTTCACAAGAATACCAACAAACACTCTGAATTAGAAAAAAATCTAATTTAAAATCCATCAAACTTTCCGGAAAATCTCTCAACCCTTATCAAATTTCCAGCTCTACGCTCTACGCCCGAAATTCATTCCATCTAATCGCGAACCACGTGAACATGTGCGCGCAGTCATGGATTTTCAGACTTCACCGAAGCGAAAGGTTTTCCATCGATTATGCCGTCCACGCGGAAAGAGGCAAACGAGCGCGTAAAAAGAAGAGCGAGGGGACAGGTGGCGTCGAGTTGAATTACAACTCGAGTTCGGTGTACACTCGAAACTCTCGCCGTCCACACACGCGGCCAAGTCAACTTTGTGCCCGTGGCTAATGACGTACGCGTGCGCGTGCATACACGGATGTGAAGCTAGCTCTGGCCTAAATTGATAATTAGCTCGTTCGTCTCTTTCCGGCGATGTGTGTTTTTCCGGAAGTCCCGTATTTTTAGAGGAAATTTCAAGTTTTATGTTTAGCATCGTCGCTTTAAGGTACAAGATTATAGATGTGTACAGCTTGCAATGATTGCAACAAACGCCTTTATTACATCCGATGTTAATAATGTAAGTCTTGCTTGATTCCGTTCTAGAGCTTTTATTTGACTGTTGAGAAAAATAATAAATTAATCGTATTGGGGCAAATACAATAATACAAAAGTATAAAAGTTGTAACTTATAAAAGACCGTTTACAATTATTAAATACTATCCTGTATTATCAAATTGATTATAAAAAGTTTAATGATCCACTTTCTTAAAAAATCCAAAAGTGATAGATGAAATTTGTTATTGCAATAACATTGTTTTAGTTTGTTAGTTGTTGACTGAATTGATTGATCTATATAGACGAAGTGCTAAAATCTAATGTTTCAATTTTCAAGAAAATAGTGTATAAAAATTTCATTATTTTTTTTATTAAAATTCTCGTAGAATTTAAACTGATTAAAACAAACTTTTAAATTGAAACTAACTAACTTCATAATGTTCATAACCTTATAAAAAAAATAATAATAATCGCACTAAGCGCATTAAATGTAGCTACTATAAAATAAAACAAAATTTTCTCAATAAGCTAAGTGAAATACAATAGCAATGTGCTGCGAAGGAATTGTACAACTTTACTACATTCTATTCTTAGCCTACTTTTGTAATAATGAATAGCAACTTAACAGAATTAACAAACATCTACAAATCGTGTAAAACAAAATTACACAGCACCAACGATGATCCATGTAATTCCATTTCGCTAAGGAAATTATTGTACAGGAATGCAATTGCAGTTTAGACGGCGGCAATTGTCACTTTAACAACATATTTGCCACGCCGACTCATGACTTAGCCGTGTAGGTACATAGATATAGGGAAATAGTAGTTGCTGTTGTTACAATTGCATTTCACTGGCAAAATTACGACGGGTCGTGCACACGTGTGAAGGTTAGTTTAACGCGCGCGACAGAGATGAGCGTTTCGTAATTTGAAAACATCTGAAAATTTACGTTCTGGTAAAAGTGAGAATTAACTATTATTCAGCTTCTAATAACCAATACTAAAATTTATAGGTCAGAGAAAGCCAATTAGTAAGGCAAAGTTGCATTATGCTATAGAATTCGAATGCTTTTATTAATTTTCACTAAATTTATTTACAACTATGATAACTTTTTTTTATTACGTCAGTTTGCCTGTTATAATATAATAAGAAAGTACTGAAAGAATTGTTAACATTTTGAAAGTGTATTTATACACGTGTAATAAAATAACTTAATATTTAACTATCGGATTGCTCGTAACTTATAATGAAAACAAATACTATAACAATAACATTAAACATTTGAAACAATGCTAAAAACATATCAAAATTGTTTATTATAATCTCGTTCCATAAAGCTAATATTTGTTTTAACATTAATACGCTAACGTGTGTGTCCGCGAAAGAAACTGTTACATTAAAAATCACTGAGTTTCCATATTAGCCTGCGCTGACATACATATATCCCTTATCACAAAGTAATCAATAGACGCGGCACGCGCCAGTAAAAATAATCGATATAGGGTGAACACACTAGTAATCCAGCAGATTAGATTAAATTTTCTTTTTAATTAATGAATACACCACGACCGACGTATCATAAATTTCTGCGCATAAATATTTCACGTGATAAACAAAATTTACGATTAACTTGTATACATTTGCAATAACAATTTAATTAACCTGGAAATTATAAATTATTAACTATTCGACCACTTTACCATTTCATTTTGCTCGTTCCACACTAATAACAATTCTGACATACATCCCCCTCCAAAAAAAAAATACACACGCATTACCATTCCATGAAAAAAATATATCAATCCAATAATCTCATCAATCACCGCGACTGCAAATAAAATTCTCAGTATCCTAATACATAACTTATATACAAATTATCGTATATACATCAAAACTACCGCCCATCGATACGTCAAACCTAAAGCTTCTCCCCTCCTACCGTAAACCCTTCGAAAATTCACGCGTCATACTTCCGTGCGCGCGCGCTTACTATACTACCATCTTACATGCACCATATCCACAGGCACGTGGCTTCAGCAATTTGACTTGCAAACTCCTCCAGGCGAACTTATTATCGTTCGCGCGTGCATTGTACCCTCCGCAAGGGGGATAAAAAAAAAATAACTTTCTGAGAGTCGCGCTGGAACGGGGGATGAATAAGTGAGATGGAGAAGTCTCATTGTATGTCGTATAATGATGTTTGCTATACTTGCGTGTAGTCCATGCTGACGTGTAAGTAGGCATACGCGGACGCGTGTACTTTTTTTTTCTTTTTTTTATTTTTATTTTTTTTTGCGACAACGAAGGGTTATACGAGGAGAGTGAACTTATTCCATCAATGTCACGTGTGATAAAGGAGATGACTATACATTTTATTCAAAATATAAACTGGCGTATAAATGTAGTTATGAAATGTTTATGGTTACATGAATGATTTACGTGGCTGGGCCATGGATAACAGCCGGTGTTTAAAGACTTGAAGTTATTGTTATGTAAATAAATAATTCATTTGAACAATTAATGTTCGTACATTATAAAAAACAAAGCTATTCAGAAACTTTTAGTAACTGAACAAACTAATAATTTTTACAAGAACACTTGAAAAAACAATCTAAAGGTCGATCTTTCCCTTCTCTTCCCTATTCGGATATATATACCAATCCCCATACCTACATCCTGATTCCTATACGCTAGACCCAATAAATCGCCCACTACTATCCTCATCCAATCTCCCCCGATCGAAAAATCTCCAACCTATACGAAATGAGAGAAATTCTCCGGTACCAAAATACGAGCACGTGTACGCGAAAAGCATCGCACACCTTCTCGTGTATTGCGAGCACGCGCGCTTCTATACGAGGGGAATCCAATCAGCGATATTAGCGCCCGTGGACGCGACAACATTTGCATTATTGTTTTATAACGCTGAGGGAATTCCGAGCCTGTTAACGTTGACGAGAGGATGGATTGGTACATTCGTAATGAGCCTCCGCTATTCAGTGCTGCGCGTGTCGAGAGAGAGAGAAGTACGCACGTATATGTATAAGTGGCGATTTGGCGTGGAAATGCATTAAAGAATTAAATAATCACATGGACGGTGGTTGTAAATTAGCAGGATTGATGCTACGAGTGAAAATGGGAGGATGTGTGTTGCCAATTTGGCTGTGGATTATTTTCTGGTAACTTTCGATTTGTTCCGGATTGCGCATGTACGTGTGTATATGGAATAATGGGAATTTATGAAAATGAGGTAGATGTAGGGGAGATAAATGAACTAAAATGAGATTATTTTAATACTATTATGAATAAGAAAAGAATAATTACGTAAAGTAAAATCGATATAAAATTTACTCATGAATGAATTACGTCAATGAATTAGTATAGGTTGAATAACGAACAAAGCTCGAACTGAGCGAACAAAAAGCTTTTCTAAACGCAAACTTAGCAAATGCCAGGCTTCTATTCCACTTGATTTCCGCAGGTGTGTGTAGAAACTACAACTCGATTCATCAAATAATTTCTAGCTCAGCTCAGCACAGTCGAGCGATTTGCTTACACGCTTTTTGCGTGCGAGCCGCAGCAGCAACAACTCGACCGCACGTATATACTGATTGGCTATCGCGCGGTGGCCGCTGATATATTCCGTACGAGGGAATGCACTTTATAAATACGAAAGGCTAAAACATTTAGAGGCACGACTTTTGTATCGTGTTAGCTTTTTTTTCCTATACTTAAAAGGTTTTTCTCTGTACGTTTAAAAATAAACTTTAAAGTCATTTTGTTGATTTTATTTTTTGATTTTATAGTCCGTAGTCGTATAAAATATTTTTATACCAAAACATTCGTATCAGTATTTTCCAACTTATATATGGAAATCAGAGAAATAATATATAATAGAAGGACTGAACGAGCGAAAAATGTAAAAAAAAACTATAAATAAATCGCGAAAAATCGATAAACACCTCGACACAGAAAATACCTCCACCTACACGCATTTAAATAAAAAATACACTTATTTGTTAAAAAAAACTGAAAAAAATAGCTCGTACAATCAGAAATAGACCGATAATCATTCAATAATCCGTCTAATCCGTGTCCCCTATAAAATGCGAGCTCAACTTGCCGGTTCACATAAGTATAAAAGCCATCGTTGTACTATACATTCGTAGAAACGTGTAGTGAAAATTTCATTGTACAAAGGATATATGCCAATCAAGTTTTGATTAAAATTTGGGAAAAGGTAAGTCTTGCTCCAAACGTGACGATTAATTTTAGTTGCGCTCGAAGTTGAGAATGCGATTAACTCCGACAACATATAATTTTATAGTATGTACGCGTCGTGTGTGTGTATGTGTGTGTGTATATGATAGCGTTGCTGGTAGAAGCGAAAGTTGGTCTTAATTTAATTATACATACGAAATTCGTCGATAATTTTAGCTAAGGCCGTTCGTTCTCGTGTGTGTGTGCGTGTGTGTGTATTGATATATATATAGTTTGACATTCGTGACGTTCGACTGACACAATAGTCGATAGAATACGCGCGCGTGTACACGAGAAAGTTAAAACATCAACAGACGCCAGACGCAATCTAATTGATCGGCAAATTTAATTAGAAAAGATTAACAGTCGCGGTCTTGACAACGTATAAACCAAACAAAATTTTATTATATACCTGTCTATTCCAAACCCGTCCTTCTTTTTTTTTCTTTTTAAATACTCCTACCGATAATTTACTCGATTTACAACCACCGCCGGTTGTAACCCAATCACTTTGATCTTCCGCGTATGTCCCCATATGCATTTACATCGAAAGCATTATTATTACACGTCCCGCATTCCGCGCCTGCGCGCTATAGCAACGATGTATCCGAGGGTGGCTCTTAATTTGCGCTCTCGCACGGATGAAAATTACCTTCCGTCGCCCCCGTTGTCGCGCGTTATTAAACTAAATAGCACCGAGGGCTTGAATAATGCGCTCATCTCGCAGTGTGTATATATATGTATATGGGTGAAAAGTACGCGCGTCTAAAATGAGGATTTGCGATGAGGCAAAGAGAGTGGGTGTACGTAGAGTGGGTAATTATTGGCGAAGGGAGGAGCCCTATATGCGTGCAGGCGCGGATTGATCGATAAATCGGCGCGGGGCGGTAAATTAATTTCGCGTGGGAGGAGGTGCCTTAGTCGTGGCTTTTTATCGTTACAGAATTTGGTTCGGTCTTTGTCGCGAGTTTTTGTAGTTGTAGAATAGTTGCGAAGAATGCGGGTTTAATTTAAATTTGGTGTTAAGGTGATAATTTATATTGGTTTAGTTTGTATTTGAACTCACTTTAATATCTTTTGTATAGTGTGAATTACTTAGAATTCATCGTGAGTTGAAGTACAATCGTAACTTCTTTATTAAGCTATAATTATTACATGAAAATGCACCTTTTCCCAGAACCACCTTACATAACAATTTCCACGTTACAGCAATCGTTACAATCCCCTTTAATGCCAGTACACCCACTCAATTTTACAAGCTTCAACCGTTCGTTCAATTTACCCTTAAAACCGTCGTAATAGCTTTAAAAAAAAAACCAACCAACAATACGCCAACAAAATAAAATCTTTTATCGCGTTTTCAGAGCGTATACACATACACGGATCCAGACAATGGGACCTACAACAATGTATCCTTATCACGTCTCTTATATACGATATTATTGCTATATACTCACCGTCGTAAACTTTCTATAACCGTCGCGTCTGACTACATGTACATATCACACACGTGCTATGGATCAAAGAAAAGCCGGGCGTGCCTGGACGACCAAAGGATCCGCTAAAATTTTTATCTCCGCACTGTGTTGGGTCATGCACCTCGGTATATATATATATATATATATATATATAACCGTCGTTCCTATATTTCTCAACCCCGATCATTCCGCATTCCTTATTCATTCTAATCCGTCCGCACCGAATATTCATTCGTTTATTCCGCCGTCCAATCTATCATCCGTGTATACTAGAATTTCCGGCCTTTCGATCGGTCATTCAAAAATCCTCGTGTAGTAAACGCGTGTGTATATATGTATATAACGTGATAGATTGAAGCTCGCGGTTGTGTATATATTTATGAATGAACCCGGAAGCACGAGCGTCAGATTTAGACGGGGAGTTAAAATTCTTGCGCGTTTCACGACACTCGCGGGAAATTCACGCGCATTGACTCTATAAACGTATACAAGCGTATGTATATGTACAATATTACTAGCAGAGGGAGTCAGAAGTGGACAATGCGCTCGTTTTGCGCATTACGCTGCAGGAGACAGAGTGAGAGAAGTTTATGCGTTTATGCATTTTTAATACAGAGACGGTTGTAGGACGCGCATGCGCGAGCATGAGCGAGAGAGGCTTTGTGGTGGGAATTTTTCAGGGGACGATGAAATATGAACTGATATGGATATACGTACAAATTTGTTTTTACGGATTATTTCGTTTGTGGCTATCGTAATGCTGCGGTAACTCGATAATCGGGGTATTTTTATCGTGCACATAGGAACGATAGGAAATTAAGAATCTATAAAAATTATGTGATATAATGATCATATTTTAATTGTATATATAGCTATACTTTCTCAACATTTTTCTTCTTTTTGTGCAGAGAATCCGCGAAAAAATATGATTACTATTGTGTTAGTCGCGGAAGGATTTTTCAAATAACTTTATTCAGAAACAGACTGCATGCTATGAAAAATAGAGGATGAAAGCCATGCATAAGCTGCAAGTTTTTTCTAGTCTCGTAGCATCGTGTCGTTCATCCGATTTGCCTGAACGTTGAACCACTATAACTAAAAAATTAAACTGTTCGGATTTAATATGCAAATCCGAAAATATTCGAAAATATTTGTCTTATATTTATTTTAATGCTACCACACTGAAAGAAATTTCTAAAAAATATACCACTGTTATTCGACGTTCTTATACGTACAACTATCACAAATGACGATTTTATGAAAACCTGTTTTTTTTTCTAAAATGAAAAACATTTGTACTAATAACATTTATTACGCACATTTCAAAAGGCGTTTTAAAATTTTTATCAAAATGTACTTACAAAACTCTAAAAAAATCCCTTACACCCAATTACTCAACTCACTAACTTCATTATACCCAAACCATCGTCAAACCCTCATACCCATCCCTTTAGCCATGCAAAGCCACCCATGCGCGTTTCCTTCTCACGTTAACATTAAATTCACACGCGGGGGCAGTGTAGGGAATTCCAGATTAGGCTCATGTACATTTCAAATGTAACTGCGCTATTCAGATGAGGCAACGTATCTATGTTTACAACTCCCAACGTATATTAGTTTACATGTATATATAGTAGCGCTTTAACACGTTTTGATCATACGGAAACGACGACGACTCGTCGCGAGGTCAGTGATAATGGTGTATATTATATGGTGTGATAATGGGAAATATACTTGGAGTTGTATTGATACGATTGTTTTAAACCGAGAGGTTGAGGAGGAAGCGGGAAAGAGTGTTATGCAATTATGTGGTTTGTTGAGGAACTGCGAGCTTGGATGGTATTTGTTGTTTGTGATGTAATGTCACTGATGATAAGCGGATAGTAAGGTATAACGTTTGAGTCCGTATTTAGTATTCAGAAGCAGGAAAAGATAATGAGCTGTTTTGTAACTGTTTTTATCTCGTATAACTCGGGTACTAAGAAATAAAAATAGAGAAAAATTACTGAACCGCAGAGCGCGGTAATTATTGGAAGGGAAATTACTATCAGTACGATTGTGATATATTTTCTTACAATTAGTGGTAATATCAATACATACTTTTACAATAATAATAAATACTTATATTTCCTGCACGCAAAAACTCATCATATAAACCTGAAGAATACAATATATACTCAAAATATTAACGGCACTAGCGAACCATAATAATTCCCTAAAATAAATCCAAGATATATAACATCTGATATCTTCCATTCACAAAGGAAAATGATCATCCAACAATGTATATATACATTCACTTACTAAACTCAACGTGTCAGCGATGTGTGCCACAAATTAATCAACACTTCCTCATCCCGTCAATGGAATTAGCACACCTCTATATGCCTATAAATACCAAAACCCTTATCACGCGCTGCTGACTCAATATTTCTCCTCCTCTTCCTTCTCTCTCTCCTATATCCACTCCAGCAGTAGCTCCTTCTCCAGGAAGAAGCCCTGGCATATACAGGCGGTGGATGATCAATAAGCTTAAGATAAAGGGCAAACCCAATTAATTCGTTAGCCGGCGTTTCTATTCACGTCCACTCTCTATCTCGTCCCACCCGCATGTATCAATAATATCCTGCGCTCTTGTCGAAGCATTAGAACAAGTCATCGTCGATTCTAATTTGATGAATTAAGTCGAAACAATGTATTAATATGTTTCGCGAATGGAGAGTACGTATTTGTACATATGATTGTACATGTATATGTGTGCGAATAACCGGCGTTACTCTCATTTGGAGCGAGGAAATCGCCTATATGTATACATGTATATATATGTACACAGAGCTCGTCAAAATTCATGAGCCGTTGGGAGAATGTCACTCAACGGTGGCAACGGCAGCAGCAGCGGCTATCAGTTTTAACGGATATACAAGTGTTATCTTGAGCTGTGCGCGTATATATAATCAAATTAATAATTTTCTGGGTCGAGTGGATTCCGAAAACTTGCGGAAGGAAATGGATTGTTATTATTACATTATTATTTGGTGGTTTAATTATTTATGTGATTAATTATTTTTTTCGAAATCAGTTTGTTATAAATATTAAATTAAAATTATTATGAATTGAAACGCAATATCAGCCAAAGTTTAAATGTGACATTCAAATGAGAACTGTGGGAAAATACGAAACTATATTCAATGTTTGCTGGTAATTTTGAATTATCGATAGTATATAGTGACGTATACAAAAAACCTTGAATTTGAAAAATTAAAAGCCAGAGACAAATTAATAACTATATATTATAGCTTCTCCACTTAATTGACCGCAGTTATTTAAAATTAGACAATTTATAAAAAACATTTAGCTACAATAACTACATGAAACGATAATAAAACTATATAATATAGTAAAATTCAATTCACATATTCCGTTGAAATCCAATAAAACAAAAAAAAAATCCATCGTTCCCCTGACAAATCCAATACTCACTTCAAGGACCGCAATTCGAATTCGGTAACATACACGACGACGGCCCTCAGCCGTTCCGCAAGCAAATATACGAAAAATTCCTCCTTTCTCGTTTCTCCTCTCCTCTCCTCTATCTCTCTTCCACTCGCGCGTCAAACGACGCCAATAATATACGCTCTAAATAAACTTTCCAAGGTCGTATGAGAGCCACTACCACCCGCACACGTGCGAAAATTTTCCAATACTCATCTCATCCTCCGCAACAGAAAAAAAAACAACAACTGCGGAACCATATCATCCTTGCAACGATAAATGACACGAAAGCAGGTCAAGATTCCATCGTCCTGCGCGTCGTTGTATTCCTTGCCGATATATATATATAAGGACAGTATATAGAGTCTTGCGGGTGGATGACCCAAGATCGAATTTGTCAATAATTCGAGGCGCTGATTTCCCGCGGCGAACGGAGAATAGGAAGAGGCGGGAAGATGTATTGTATTGTGTATCGAGCGACGATGGGCGCCGCGCGATTCGATTATCGGACGACATATACTACGTATAAGTCTATACATGTATGTCTTTGTGTGGGTGTATGAGAACAGCTGTCGCGCGCTTTTCCCGACACGTTTCAAGCGTGTCGACGACTTCTTCGATTTACAGCTAAACACCGTCTCGTAGCCAGCCACGTTACAGTTATTTCGATGTTTCGACGTGGTATGAGTTTCTTCTTTGCATGATTCTCATTTTCTTTTCGATTTTATATTAGCGATATTGTCAGCGATGTAATAATTTTGAAGCAAAGATACAATGAATTTTATTCATTATGGCGGAGTGAATGAGTGATTGTGTGTGTGTATATATAATGAATAAAATTCATTGTATTTCTGCTTCACAATTATTACACCGCTGACAATATCGCTAATATAAAATCGAAAAAAAATATGTATACGCACGTACACAAACACGTGGAAACAGAATTCCGAGAGTATATTTTATTTCCTTATTACACATATGTACGCTCCGTATAAATATGATCTTTCATATTTTTGTATATTTATAAGCCGATATTGCGTCAAATGTATCAAAGTTATTATTCTTTTAATCGCGTCATTATTTCATTAATTTTATTACATTCGCGCGTAAAACTACACGAATACCCATAACATTACGTGCTTGCGCATCAATAACACGAATAAATACTGTTAATTACCGTGAAATTATTTTATTATTCGAGGTTTTATTACTTTATATTTATCCAAAAAGGGGGTATATATGTTATTTGACGTTTCGATATATACATCACACACACAGCAACGCACAATGCCGCGCGCCAAATTAAACAATATATACACACGTGTACGCTGTGTTGCAGGGAATTTACGAGCTACGTGCGCGCAAACAGACAATAAAAGCGCCGCAAAAATCACGACGAAAGGGTACCCGACGACTAGCGAGAATAATTCTCACTCACGCGAGTGCGAATAGAGAAATTTTTAGCGAGGTCAATATTGGACAACGAAAAAAATCAGCGAGTGGGTGAACTTCGCTCCTCGACTCGCGAACATATGCGCGCATCGGAACGTGTAAATATGGCATATATATACACACATATACGAGCGATGTAGTGAGTCATGCCGCGGGTTGTAAAATATACTATTGTAAATTTCGCCATATTTTCTTTATGTCGCTCGTTCAAAAGTGGAAAAAATCAATACGAAGCGGCTATTTAAAATAGATTTTTCAGTGTCCATTCGTCAACTTGTACACAAGACTGAACTGGGAAAAATATAGTTTTACATTATATCTGGATAGGAAGTCTGCTGTAAGCCGAGGAAAAAGCTATTATACCAGGTGCAATTTTTTTTTTAAGTGTCGATAGTATATATAGATGAGGCTGTTGAAGTAGACGTATAACTTACAATGATGATCTGAAGGGCATTTTCGTTCTTTGGGAAATATTGAGAAGCTTTTTCACTGATAAGAATGTATTTATGTCACACAGGTCGTGGTTAAATTTGAAAGTAAAAATATTCGGTATTTAATAATAAAGTATAATATAATTTAAATAGTCCTAAAAATACGGAAGTAAGAATCTACTTACTCTTAAAAAAAATGATGAGAGAAATGTGAGACCAAAATAAAACCTGCGTGATTGGTTATATGTCTGCATAAGAAAAGCCCGTGACTGGTCGACCCTAACGTTACTATTTCGCTTAAGGTCTTAGCCGATGGATTCAAACAAAAAATCGCCAAAATTTAAATCTTTGAACATTTAAACTATATAAGTATAGTGTTCTCATTACAGTAAAATTTCGAACCTCAAAATTTGTTTTCACTGGAAATAATAATAATAAAATAAGTGTAAAATAAGTTTCAGTGTAAAGCATAAAAGTATAATAAATATAAATTAAATTAAAATTGTTCACAGTATCGCAGTAATAACAGACACGTATTTAATATTTATAAAAAAATCCATTTTGAAGTTATACTATACATCATTGACTGAATTACTAAATAATTATTGTATCATCATATTACATTCTTGTGCCACGAAAAATCATCTACCGACATTTAACCAAAAAAAACCCCATCCAATACCCACTAACATTATCCCTCTCACACTCATTCCCCAAATTGCTTAATCACTTTCCTACCAAAGACCCTAAATTCCACGTAATGCGAAAAAATCTTAACAAAAGCAATACCTTGAACCTAACAAACAGTCCGAGTATAAACGTTTCCGCGAACGCAGACGGAAAAACGAACGTCGCTGCTAATTATCAGAAGCGAACGAACGACGACTAGATTACGATCAGCTCGCAATACGTTTCGCAATCGATCGACCGTTACTTTATGTTACTAGCAAAGACACGTCCATCTCTCTCTTTCTCGCTCCCGTCAAATCCCATTCAGCGGCTTTTTTTCTTCGCCGCCGCCTGCAAGCGACAGCGGCCGGCTATGCTTATTATCTTTATCGTTTTCTTTCTCTCTCTCTCTCTTCCTTCCTCCGTCCGAGCTTTTATATTCCGGCGCTTTTATCTCGCACCGCGCGACCTGGCATTACAAGCGAGCTAGAGAGAGAGAGAGAAGAAAGGCGCTTATAATTTCATTTTGCTTTTATCGCTTTAATTGAACTCGCCCGCCCGCGCGGATATTCGCCGCGAAGGTTAATGTAGAGGCGACGCGGGCTTTTGCGGCCGGGATAGCGGTATAGAGATAGAGAGAGAGAGAGAGAGAGAGAGGGAGAGAAGGAGGAGGAGTACACGTGTCACAACGCGCGAGGTTTATTGAAGATAATTTGCTGTGAAGTGGTAAGAGTTGCCTCTCTCTCTGTCTCTCTGTGCCGGCGAGAGATACTGGGGATATTGGTGTGTGCGGGATACACTTTACGAGACAATGGAGGTATTTTAAGAATTTCGAGCTACATATATCTTTTTTTTTCAGAGTGAGAAGGTGTAAGCCTAAGGATAATGTTGATAGATCGTGAGAGGGAAATAAAAAATTATTAACTGATGTTTTGTAAAATGCTTGAGGGGATGTAAGGTCTAAAATCAACAACTCAAATTCATTATTTAATAAATTAACTTTTAAACATTTATTTTGAAAAATGCTGTAGTCATGCTCTTCGTAAATGTATAAATACTATACGCAGAATTTTATTTGCATGATTCGATTAGTATGGTCACAAGATATACTCTATGAAAAATTAGATCAAACAGATAAAAATGGTAGTTCTGCATTATTGACAGTACAACTTTTATTTAATTCAATATTTTCTAAATAAATTTTTGAAAAAATACAAATTTCATGTGTAAATACTACCATAAGATATACTCCTTGAAAGACTCAGATGTCAGTATTCCAGAACCCGTTAATGAATATATTTTATTTGTTTGTATTATATTGCTTACTGGATTTTATAGCATCAATTTTATAGCGCATACAAGTGTTATGTATCACAATCATAGTTTACAATACAACCACATAATGCACGTTATAAAAAATATTGTAAGTATATTATATTTATATATATTTACAACTATGTACAACAGCTATTCTGAGAAATGGTTCTTAATGCATAATATTCAATGGATAAGAATAATAATTATTTGAATTTAATTAATTGAAAAATAATATATAATCCTACGAATTATTATAAAAATTTTTTTTTAACTAATTTACTCATAACTTCAATGACTTTTATTCATTTCCCTTAATCAATAATATTGGATAGATATTAATTGAGTCTTGACGAGAAAACAAAATTTACTTTACAAAAGAGTCGAATGAAAAAAAAAATTTATATCCTTCCCTCTTTTCCATCATCATATGTGCTACATAAATCATGTACAGGAAAAAAAAGTTGCGTTCCATCAAAGCCAGAGAGAAATATTACCGGGCGGAAAATCAAATAATTATTTTTCCATCTGTATATAGAATCAATTCTTTTCCGCCTTTCGCCGTTATATATTGTAATTTTAAACCATTATTGGAA
The DNA here is from genome assembly GCA_036873485.1 of Torymus texanus. Classification (NCBI taxonomy): domain Eukaryota; kingdom Metazoa; phylum Arthropoda; class Insecta; order Hymenoptera; family Torymidae; genus Torymus; species Torymus texanus. The sequence continues at coordinate 14,912 of JAYJLV010053156.1, forward strand.
ATTCTTTTAACATTAACTTTTACTCGATATATACATAGATTAAATTACGTCAAGGCATAATTTTCTTTTAGACTTTGATTTTTTTATTTTCCCATATGAGTATATGGTGTATTTATAGTCTCATACAACACTCTATTAGTACATTGATCGTCACATTATTTCAGTATATTAATATTAAAAATATTTTTTCAATCCTTTTAATCTCGCTTCTAGATAATTTTTTATAGCCCTTATATATCGACAGCTGTAATAGCACTATTACATTAAACGTATCGAGATGCTCACGGCTAATTCAGGATGTCGGCAATACGTGCGTTATTCACAGCTGATGTCAGGGCGATAAGTCCACTTCATATTTGAACTAGGATTAAGCATGAAAAACGAGACGTTCTAAGTATGAAAAATCAAAACAAACAATTAATCCTTTGACGTTTCAACAATTACAAAGAAGTTCCCACGTTCCATGACGCCCACATGTCGTTGTATATTGTTCATTCTGTATAGAACGCAATTCCGAAATTGTATAAGTTCTAGTCGTTAATATGCCATTGTGTGGGCGACACAATATGTACATTTCCATTAACCCATTAAAGCCTGACGCTATAGAGCAGTAAAGATAGCGCCTCTCAATACAACCTGGACTATATAGTTTCTAAGGCAAATGGCTGTTTATGGCCAATCTTCGATATACGAAAGTAATCGAAGCTATATATAAGCTTATTAATTTTTTTTACCAATTTATGTGCACGAAGGCACGCAATAAATTACCAAAATTAATTTCTATAATAAAAGAGGCCGGATGGTAAAAGCATGAGTGCGCATACATATTATAATGAATATTTTGGGTTGTAAAGTCTGTAATGCGCACTAAGCAACATGTATAATAATAATAAAAGTATAAATATACAGATAATATTCCAGGACCTTTACACGTGCTTGTAATTAACTTTCCGTGACAAGGACAAAATTTACATTCGATAATATCCCGTTCAATTCTATATACAAAATTCGACTTTTCCTCTTTAATTCCCTATCTCACAATGTAAAAGAAAGACATTTTTATTTACTATATTTCTCAAAAAAAAAGAAAACAAAACACATTTGTGCTATGAAAAACTCCCACGCGATACACTACCGTATTTTCGCACTCGAACACAATCCGAGCCGCTGGCACAACAACTGCAAATTGACCCATACTCGAAAAAACCAACCTCTCATCCAATCCCGAAAAGAAAAACCTCTCGACTTTCAATAAAAGAAAAAAAAAGACACGTGGGTAGAAAGCTCGTATTCATGAGCAGCCGGTGCCCTGCACCACGCGCGCGTGTGCGCATTTTTTTTCCCTTTTTCTAGGACGCGTTCCGGTATTCTTAATCGATTTCGCCGTGGGGCAAGTTTGTGTTTTACGACAGAGGGGGGGAGGTTGCAAGCACCACGTGTGCGACGTATCAGGCGAGAGGAGAGGAAATTGAGGAGGTGTAGCATCGGTGAGCGGTTTCATAAAAAGATGCTGCTGCAGGTTTATGGCATAGATTTTGTGGATCGTGTGGGAAATTTTTAGATCAGTGTGAAATAAAGCTGAGGAGTTTTCCGCTAAATGTGTGATGAGTGGTAGTATTGTCAATTGCTTTAAATTGATGTTGGTCGTAACCTATGGAGGGTAGTATTGTTACATTAGGTCTGGTTTAATTACAAAGTTTCGACAATAGGATCTAACCCTAATCGGCTTTGATTAAGCTTCAGGCTAAGATAACGAAACCTCTTGGTTTAGACTCAGCCGATAAGATCTGAATCGGAATGGGCTAACGGTATTTAGTTATTAAACAGACATACGTTAGATACATTTTATATATCGTACTAACTCGAATTAAATGAACATGAATGATAATCACTATCTAAAAACAGATCGAATTTGATATTCATAGATTATTTAGTGTAGATAGTTTAATATGATTCTCATTGATTTGAATTTATGTTTTATTATTCACCCTAATTCCTCTAGTATATTGTGTTCGGTGACACTGAATTTAAAATGATTTTAAAGTTATATGGTAAATATTATTATACGACGTATAAAAAAATTTTTTACATAAAAATTTTTATCATGTAAAAGAAAATACGCAAAAATCTTATGCAACTTGGAAGTACATAAGAACATTAATATAATTTATTAATCTCTCGTAAAATTAATATGACAAACGTGCTTGTTTTTAGTTTGAAATATATTCACAAAAACTTGGCTTGGTATACACATAGCTGGAGTGGATTTTTAAGTAAATCGCAGTCGAATCATGCAAATCTTGTTATGTCGCGATTATCATAAAACATCTGGTACGTATTATAATGAAGTATTTAGCCTAGATTAAAAATAATAATAAAAAAGATGAACCAAAACATGAATTTTAATTAATAATTACGAACGCTAGTAAATTGCTTTTTTAAAATATAGCTTATTACAGAACGTTAATTTAATTTGAAAAAACAAATTGAATTGGTACCAATGAGTAATTCGAATGCAAACAATGTTGAACCCTGAATAATTTAAATTTAGATATAGAAAGTAGCGTATGACGATAAAATTCATATCTTAACTAAATGAAAATCTCCATTTTAAGTAAGCATTTGAATTTTATACGTAAGTTATCATAACCGTAAGACCAGAGTTTCTTTCCGCTAAATATATATGTATAAGCTATAATTAAATTAAAAAACCTGACACGGAAAAAAGTTAACGCTTCAATATTCGCCGCAGCATTGCGTACTTTATCAAAACTTGACTTTTTACGTGACTAACTTTTCGACGTGCTATTAACGTAAGACAAATAAATTATCGCCATTTTTACAATGATTTAAATGTCGGGTTTTGTTACTAACGTTTATACATTTTAATTTCGAAATTTATGCTAGAAACATAAAAATGCTTTATCTCATATCTTTCTGTTCACGTTACGTAATAAAACATCAAAACACTTTTGAAATACCATTAAAAACATTTATCTAGACAAGATAATATTTATAACGTCACGTCCGCGTTTCGTTCTATCCATATCTCACACATACTTTAATAATTTATTTGCAGTCCTTTACAACTACAATAAAATCACTCACTTATCCATTTTCCTTTTTTACCACAACACCAATATTCTCTGAAACATTCCAAATCCTGCCTATCCCACAATTAACGCTCCCGGATCAATTTCAACTAATAGACTTGGCGCAACTTGGGACGAACTGCAATCAGAGACAATGAGCGCTGGGAGCCAGTAAATTCAATATAAGCCGATAAAACATCGTGGATGAACGAAGAAAAACTTCATACCAACAGCTTAATCTCGGGTGCGAGAAGAGAGAAGAAAGAAAAGCACAAGTAGTCAAGAACTCGGTACGATCGGACGCACGGTTCGTTCGCAGCAGCAACGGATTTACCCCCTCGGAAAACTTGCGGTATATATACGAGTCCACGAAGGCGAAGGAGGATTAAAGGAGCTGGGTGGAACGATGTTTGTGATTATTGCGGTATTTATGGGGTATTAAAAAAGACTTAGGAAATCTTGTAAATTAAATTTAAGTTGAAATTAGAGGTAAAGTGGTTGAAGGAGTAAAATGAAGTCAGTGGTAAAGCGAAGATTTTCCTTGTGTTTCATACTGGTTTTTTTTCGAATGATCACAACTCTTGGTATGTCCTTTTTTAAAAATGATCCATTCAAACGTGAAGTCAAACTATTCTCGGATTATAAACTGCATGAGTGGTTCTGTTAAAAGAAATTTAATCGCTACTCCAACTATAGCTCAGGAATAAAAATTTCTAACTTTGTATGATTCTTTTCAATAGTTGTTAACATAGTTATGTAAAAATTCACTAGAAAGTCCATGATCGAAACAAAATGATCTGCATATTCACTTCTTTTAACAAAGTTGTAAAATAAAGATAAATTATATATAAGTAAATTAAAAGGAATCTAAAATTCCAAAATAAATATATATGAAATTAAAAATTCTTTAAAAAGCAATGACTAAATTAGATTACAATTATTTTTTAGCATAATTTTCACGATTTTATCGGCAACATTAATACTTCGCAATATTATGTGAAATAAGTTATAACATTATAGTTTTTTCCCATGAATTAGTATTTTAGAACTGAGTAAGATACACTGAATCGTTTGGGAACGATTGCTCTGTATGTAAAAATGATACTATTTTTTTCCTCGATAATTTTTCTCTCAGTTCAGTAACTATACCGGATGTTTTTAGGCACGACCTCCTCGGGAGGGCCTTATATATTCACCAGAATAAAAATGATGTTTATGGATTATCTCGATGAATTTTGCCTAAACATTTGTCTAATTGTAAGGAAGGTTCAGTTTCAATTCCAGAGATATCCATAAAAAAACATGAAA
>JAYJLV010053167.1:0-19308 GCA_036873485.1 Torymus texanus
GAGTGAGAGAGAGAGAGAGTGAGAGAGAGAGAGAGAGAAGGAAGGGAGGGGAATGCGCACGTGTGAATAATGGGTGAATCGTGATGCCCGCGGTGCTACGCTGCGCTTGTCGTTTTTCACACAATGTGCAATTTGAATTTCTCCGCTTGATAAATTAAGCATCACGATGATTAATGAATAGGTAAGCATCGAAACGTTTCAATTGCCGAGAAAATAACAAATTTATACAGCCTGATTGTTTTCGTAGATAAATATTTTGCTAATTGTTTAAAGGGATTTACGCGAAAATACGCGATGTATTTGTACGTTCTAGCGTAAATTTATTTTAACGAAATGCTCGCATTTGTTTTTCAGCGTCAGATACGATTTCAGCCCTGTTTGGTTTACGCGAGGTATATGAAGCCTCGAATTTTCGAGAGTATTTTGACTGGTGAAATTCACATGAAAAATATAATGAGAATGAATAATGTAAATAAAATAAACTTTTCTCGGATATCGGAAAAATTTGTTAAAATAACAATTTTTTTTTTATTAACGTAACGAGTCTACTATAATTACAAATATTTATCAAAAGATATCAAAGCTGTAATATTTTGATGGTGAAAAAAATTCATTGTCCATTTTTACAATAAATATATTTAATTCATTCTATTATATTTTACGTTTAATTTATATGTTCATCAAAATATTCGATAAGAATGCGGATTTAAGCACGCAATACATAGCTGCAGCGATTAATAAACTATATGTAAATAAAAAAGAAACGCTCACAGTCGTAAATCTTGACGATTACGCACTTCATAAAGCATTGAATGTGATCCATAGCCGACAGCCGCAGAGCTGATAGATTGACAAGCGATATTGAGGGACTTTCCAGCGTTGCCACCACTGCCACCGTCGCGCATTACGCGAGCAACAAACGCGAACGAGCGTTCGTGTATATAGCGACGCATGCTTCTGACGATGCTGTGTGCATGTGCGCATAGGTGTTGAGTAATGTCGTACGTGTGCAAGCGCGATCGACCCGACTGGAAAAAGTTGGTGCACTTTTAGTGTTGTAAGTGAATTAAGACGACGGCAGAAGCTTGAAATGGAAAGAGACACGCGAGATATGTGGTAAATTGACAAGAATTTTATTAGCTTTTTAACAAGGAGTCCGGGTAAGTAAAAACTGCTCTTGAAAGTTCGGAATTACATTCGCGACATGTTTTTTCGATTTTGTTTTCTAAGAAAATATATTTGTCCTAAATAAAAATCATTTGAATATGCGGTGGTTCTTTTTTTATATATAAATGAAATAAATTTCGATAAAAACTTATTTTTACCTACTTTCAGCAATATTATTATTTTATAAAAGTTGGTAAAAACAAAAAGTTAAAAGTATACTTAAAAACGAATACAAAGAAGTCTACGTCGAGATTAAAGCTTACGTAAAAAACGTCGTTTCATCCTCTTTAATATATTTAGAAGGCAATAAATTTTTTAATCTGATTGACACTATTCCTACTTATCTAAATTAAAACCTATCATTGACCTTGATTAGGCAGGCCGAAATAACTCATGATTCGTCAAATCAATATAGAAAAACACCAAAAGAAGCCGAGGGGATTGGAAATAGAGCTCGTTACGTTCGAGAGTACGCCTTATACTACATTACAAGCGATAAAAGCGGAAAGCAGTCGACCACGGACGTCTTCGATCGCATAAAAACGTACGTAAGCAAGCCGTGCGCGCGTGTGCGCGATGATTACGAAATTAATACTATAGAGGCGCGAGTTCAGCTTTTCGATCAATTTTATGCCTCTGTATAATATCCAACCTGAGTTGACAACTAGTCTCGAGCCTCTTGACTGACATTATTACTACTATACCAAAGTGGTTTTTTTCCTGTTGGTCTGACATTCGGATAACAAATTTGCATGCCACAGCTGAGTGATGCTGTTTTCACGTTCATTTAACGATCCGTTTTTATTCGCTACGCGCTGCATTTTCGCGCGCGACATCGCATCTCGCTGGACGTGCCGCTGCTGCCGCCCACGCGCTAGCACGATGTAACTTTTTATGGATTGACAGCGCAAGAGGGACGCAAGGGAGTATAACGACGCCGTTCGACAATTACCGTGCTAACCTCATTCACCGGTACTCTACTTCCTGAACTACTACAATAGCCGTACTTTTATCATAAAAATTTTTGTCTTTTAATAAAAGTTTTAATAGCGTTGTTAATGGAGCTAACGTTGTACTCTGATTTCCGAACTTGTTCACTATTATATTAACAACAATTGCGCGATGTTTAGGTACAATAGCATATTATTTCGTTAGCATGGAAATAAAGAAAAATATTTAATATATGAATATTCACATGACTGATTTTGGAGCTTATTATAATTCAGTAATATAGAATGAATCATATTTTTTATCACTATAATATACATATCGAAAGTTCTCTCACGAATCAACTCTTCATTGCGCACAATCGACAATCCATTAAGACGAGCGTACATATAACAAGCAGTCGGCAAACAATTTTAAATTAATAAATCCCGGACGTCCGCAAATGAATTGCGCGCGGCTGGCGCGCAGCACGTCAACGTGCATAGTATACCAAAACAAGCGCTTATCTCGGCACACGGTGTATTTATACGCGCTCGCTTCATTTGTAAACACATCAGCTTGGCAAACGAAGCGCATCATAAACTTCCCATCACCACCGTCGCTGCCGCTGCCACCGCGATACGTCAAGTTCATCATAATTTATCGAACGAAAAATATTTACGATTAATTCTGAATCCCGTAGATATGCGTTGCGTCTATCTACATGCATATATATGCGTATATGTATATAATGCATGGGTGTATGTATATGTGGGCGTAGGAGGCTGAGAGACAGAGAAAGAGAGACATCATGGGAATGTAGGTCAGAGTCAAAAGTCAAGAGTAGCGCATAATGCATACTATGCGCAACGGTTAGCACTAGCATTAATTCCGTACTATCGAGTCTTTGGCCTGGAAAGAGAAGTTGGCCGAGTCCTGATGCAAGCGCAGACTAGTGATAAATTATGCGCGATATATATAGAAAAATAAAACTAAAACTATACATATTTAGTTCCAGATAGTTCTGAGAAGGCAATTTTCGAAAGTTTTCTCAAGTCTTGTAACCAAGTATCAAGCTGGAAAGAGTCTATATAGATTGAATACAAATTCATCGCTACGAAAGTTCGAAATGGGATAACGTAATTCTAGTTGTTTTATTTATTAACGAATTGCAAAGCTACAACACGTGAACTATCATATTAACTATAATTCACTTACTTTCGACCATCTTCCGAAGAAAAACGTGCACTGAAAACGCTAAAAACTTTTCAAGAAAAGGGATTAAGAGAAGCGTCCTTCCGAATCCGTTGGATTATCCAAGTGGCGAGGGTCACTATGGGTCTCTGTTGAAACGTTCTAGAACATTCGATAAAAAAAAACTTCTGCTTTTAAAGGAAGTAACAAAGTTTTTGTTCTTTTATCTACTTGTAATTTACTATTGTTTTGAAGTAAGATGATATATTAGTAGCTATGTTTTGCTTCATATTAATATTATAGGGCGGTGGCTCCGGTAGATATCATCGTGAAGTCGAACATTATTAAACTGCTGATGACTTAATTTAGAACTTATTCCATTATAAAAGAAAAGATTTTGAACATTAAATTAAGTTGTTTACTTTCTGTGTTTTCCTTTAAGTAGTGAAACAGCAAATCTCGTCAGCCAACTAATATATTTTAGTAAATATAAATGAAAGACAACTCGTATAGCAATAATTCTTCTCCTAAAACTACGAGCAATCATACTAATTATTCTCTTATGAAAGATTATGCTTATTTTTCTAAGTACAAGCAAATCATTAGTCTACTTAAATTACCCCTAAAAATAACAAATTGATCTATTAAAAGTTTTCCGAAAGTGCCAGGATAGTGAAATTTTCATCCGCAAGACTACGTTTTACGGGAAACGTAACAAAGTGACGAGAAAACTTCAATCCTTTTAATAAGCTTAAAGTATTCTTTGAAATTTCGTTAAAAATTACGCGAACAAATTACCAAAGTTTTCGTAATTCCGTTTAATGATATCCCCAACACTTCCAATGAACATGAAGAGAAATGTTATCAAAACTTAATTTATCCACGGTATTAACATTTGTCATAAAAAAAATGTTGAAAAAAATCTTGTTAAAGAAGCATATTATAAGAAATGAGAACAATATATAGCTACTAAGTGAAAATCGAAGCATATTACGGACAAGGTGTGCGGTCGATGACTCGCCTGCAAACAATCTCGAGTATGCATACACAAGCGCTACTCACTTCGCTCTAACACAGACACATATACGTATAGTCACACGCATATTACACACAGACGAAGTGTGAAGCACACCTGCCAAGGTCGTCGCAATGTAATACCACTGATAAGAAGACGTCTTGTAACACTCGCTCGAGCGCGAACGCCCTCCTGAGGGGATTTATCATCGGCCGTGCGATAATACCCTCGTCCTCTTTTTTTTTCTCTCACTTTCTCTCTTTTCCGCTGCGGAAGCTTAACTCGCTGAGAAAAATAAAAGAGAGGCTGAATGAGAGAAAGAAATAGAGTGCGTAACTTAGTAGTGTGTGCGTCGTGCAAGATAGCTGAGCCGCAATGCAGAGATTCTCAACCCGCTCGTTTATTCTTCCGGCCAGTTCTCCAGACACTTTTTCTCTGCCTCTGTCTCCCCCCCCCTCTCTCTCTCTCTCTCTCTTTAAAGGCAGGACTTAACGAGCTATGAATTTCACAAGTGTTGTTCCTTTTCTCCGGGCGGCGTCGCCCCCTGTCTTCAGGAGAAGTGAAATGGCGCGACAATGAAGCGAGGGATATACTGATTCCATGCCGAGCTACTGCGCGCATGCGGAAGGGATCCGAATGACTTTGAGTTTATTTTACGATCGCCTTTATGCGTAGTTTGTTCGTGCATAGTTTTTTTTTTATCAGATTTCATCTCTCGGAAACGTAGATTTGTGCCGTGAATCACAGCCTCGTGTGTTGGGATGTTTCTGAAACGATTAACGTTAAAGCGTATAGTTGATTCTAAACTTTAAGATATGCAGATTAAATGTTGGCGTGAGAAAAATGTACAGTGATACTAATTTCTCTTTTTTACGATTCCAGCGAAATAGAAAGATGTGTGTAAATTTACCTTTTTTTTGACTTTGACTTTTTATTTTTAGTTCTTTTTTGTAATCTCTTTGAATGTTGCGTATTAGCATTTTTTACTCGAAAGTAATCTTTGGTGAATTTTCTTTGAGAGCTCAAAAGAAATATCTGATTAACATTTTTCGCACCATTTTAAGTGGTAGAATCAACTTACAAATTCAATTAAATTACAAAGATTAAATGAATTGTTGTAAAATCCAAGTAAATATCAGCTTACTTTAACTAAAGTGCTACTTGCCTGAAGTGAATTCCACTTACTTAAATGCCAGTTCATTTTTCATTAGATCTACAACAATTAATTATTTTATGATTACTTGATATTATTGGCGTGTTTTCTCTTTTTAATATTATCATAGTTTTAAAAAAATGTTGGTTAAGGTGAAATTAGAAAGAAAAACCACATTGTAATCAATTGAGAGTGATCAAAGTTTCATTACAGTACAAGGCCAATGTAAAAAGGAAAAAGGATGCATTACACGGGAAAACGCACTTCCACACGCTAGTTAAGAAAGTTAAGGCATTTTGAGGTCAGGCAATCCAGCGGTAACCTTCCCGTTCGGTAGTGTGAGCCAGTAGTGTGAGCACCATTACGGTCGGACGAACTCTGCGGTCGGATTAAATGTAACAGTTCTGTCTTAGTTCTCTAATAGAGATTGATAACGAGCATTCATTCGAAGTGGGATCTCGATCTCTCCAAATTTGCAAATGACCATCGTCACTAACGACGGGTTCCCTGATATAATTTTACCAAAAATGTGATAATCGTCAAATTCATATAAAAACGAATTTAAGTATATAAAAGTAAATATGCTGGTACCAAAAGTAAATGTATCTCGAAAATTTTATCTTCTTTTTGCTTTTATTTTAATGTAAATACGTTTCATTCGTTTTTTTGAGAGATAATTAGAATTTTGTAATCATATTTTAAACTATATTAGAAATTTTCCTTAAGAAGTAACTTTATGCTTAAATTTAAAGAAAATGTGTATAAGCTTTTGAACAAAATAGAATCCATTTTAGATAAGCGTAAAATAACGTTTAAAAAGAAAGCAAGAGAACTAGCCGTTAGCTCGGAGAAAACTTAATATCATAGCTACGAGAGTACGAGACTCCGACGGTTAAAGAGGTGAGACAATTTCGCACCGTCGCCGAAAAGGCTGCGCCTCGTGGCCTTCTTAACTAAAGTGCCCTTCTCAAGAGACCAAATTGCTTTTATGTATCTCATTCCTTTCTCCCGTCTAATCTACGTGTACGCATTTTATTGTTATTTTCAAATATGCGAGCGTCGGTAAAAAAAACATTACCAACACAAATGTTTTCTTTTAAAACAAATAGATATATCAATATTTACGTCACACAAAGAGCAATAATAATCTCTTTAATTTCTCGTTTCATGCTTCCTTTAAATTGTATACAATTTATTTTTTTCTTTCGTTTTCCAACCTTCACACCTTTTAATACACAATGTTGCACGCAGCCTTATACTGGTATACATATATACAAAATACAAACGCGCACGAAATTATTAATTTAATCGCTATATACTTCTGCTCACCTCTTTAGCTTTCTTGTTTCCTCTGAATTTTCGCGCGCAAAAAATTTCATTCTCCTCGACGCAGCCGACACTTCTGGATAGTACAAGCCAGATCTACTCCTCCTTTCATGAATGTGTTGGTGGCAAAAAAAAAAAACGCTATGGCGCGAAAGAGGACGGCAAAACCTTGCACACGGCAAAAAGCTCGTAAAATGCAGGAGAAGCGAGGGGATGAAGGAGAGGGCGAAAACCACGAGGAGCAGAGACTATGCATGCGCACAGTGGAGCGCGAGGGATGAGAAAAAATTTGCCTGCTTTCCCTCGCTTTTTCTCTTTCTCCTCCCTCCTTCCAATTTTTTTTTCCTCGAGCAAATGGTACTTTTTTTCGGAGCGAACTTGTTTAGCGCGGACGCTTCCATTTTTAAACGGTGGAGTAGCTTCTTTGTCGAAATTTCCGTTAGAAAAGAAAACAAGGGCGGGGCGAAGCAGCTTCTTCTTCGCGAAGTCCTGCATTTTTAGTGCCGGTAGAGAATTTGAGATGTTGATTCCTAAGTAGTGGTAAAAGTATAGATTAAGTTCAATTATGAAAAATAAATGTAAAATGAAAAGTACTGAAGTTATAATATAATGTTATGTTTAAAGTATCAGTAACAACTGACGATCATGTGGTTTGTAAAATTTCTTTGTGCAAAATCATGTTAATATATCATTTTAAATTAACGATTATGTGATGAACATACACGAGTTCTTTCATTTGTTTATTTTACTATATCTCTTATATTACTTGATAATATAAATTAAACGTAAATGTTACAGGTTAAATAACGTATTTTCATGCAGATGTTTAATTATGGTATATTACAATCAAACAACGCCGCACTCTCGCAGAACAACATCCATACATAAATCATTTCAAATAAAACAAAGTAATTCCGAGACTCATTACTGAAGAACAATAATCATTACGCAATATGACACTTCACGAAGCACCGTTCCACAAAATCCCATTATCATCAACGAGTTCGCCGCTCGTTATAATTTATACGCAAGTTACACCTACACACACATATATATATATATATATATATATATATATATATATATATGTAATCACAAAAGCGCGCACTCGCACAGCAAAGCAAAAAGCATCGCGTATCGCACGCCACGCTACATTTACACTCCAGGGCACGTACGCAGCGCTACTCTGTAGGGGAGAGAAAAAGGAAAAAGCCTGGAAAATTCACGCGAAGAAAGCGGTTACGGCGAGCGCCGAAAAGGAACGGGAAAATAAAGAAGCTCCTTTCTGCTCGCGAAACATCAACGTTACGACTCTATATACATATATATATTCGCCTAAAGTTTCGCATGTACGGTAGCGACGGCTTATCCGCAGCAAGTACTGAATCCCCAGTCGAGCGCAATTGAAAGCCCCCCACCGTTCTCGTATTCGTCAGCCGTTCTACGCTGGCGCGACATCTTTAAGCTTCCTCCTTCGATCTCTCTTTTCGGTTTAATTAAAATGATAATGTCGCGTTTTATACGTTCCCCTGGAGCATCAGGCCTTCTGCCAAAGCTGGATTTACGTGTTTCCCGCCGCGTAAGATCTTGTCGAATTTGGCTTTTATATAGAGCTTTCGCGCGCCCGTATATGTATATATGTAGCTATATAAGAGGATTTGCCAAGGAGCGACGAGGTTGAGAAGATAGAGTATAGAGAGTCCCTCTTTGACGCTGGACTGTGGAACCGTCTAGTTAAGTTCTCTTACATATAGTTGGATTCTCTTCGGCGCGCGTTTATCTCGACAAGCGCGCTTTTGACGTGAGTACGTGCTGGAGAGCAAAAATCGCGTCATTAATTAGTGACTGTCGTGCAATTGCAATTGGAGTTTGTTTCTTTTCTTGAGATGAGTGATGAAATTTTTAATTTATGGTGACTGTAAAACGAATTAAATTTTGTTATTATACATAAATATGTATTCAGTAGAAAAACATATTTTATGTTAAAGCGATTTCGCACTTTTTGATATTAACAGAAAGTTTTATTACCGATGTAGTAGTTAATTAAATACAAAGTTACTTATTTCGATAACTGACTAGGAGATTATTGTATTAAAAACCTATGACAAGGAAATAATTTAATCAAATATATATCAATACAATTATAGTAGAAGTATTGTCTGACTATATACTACTGTTTCCACTGACTGTCTGATAAAACTTTTTTCAACTTCAATTCAATCATTATACGTAATTGAACTAAGAATACAATAAAACACCCCTCCAATCAAAAAGTTGAAAACATTTACAACACGAGTATTGACATGAACAAGTGGTTGCCTCCTACTTTCCCCAATCACAAGCACACATCTTGCCAACTCCAAAAATCCCCTCTGTCATACCTCACTCGAGCGACGACCAGTTCGCCAGCACCAAAAGTCCCCAGCCGACGGCGACTTGCCTCCAGAGACCGTAACGTATTCCCGGCACGTGCACGGCAGCCGCGGCGTGCGTATAATATACGATACCCTTCCTACCTCCACAAGTCTTGACTCGCACGACGATCCACTCGTTTTGCCTCGTCGCGCTCTTTCTTTTTTTTTTTTTAGTGTTCGGGCGTGCCTTTGATGGGAATTATGAAGATGGGGGAGGTGGAGAGCCGAGGTTTTCGGCTTCCTCGCGAGCTTACGAAGCAGCAGGGAAGGCGAGGGTTTTATGGGTTCCTTTTGTAAGCAAAGAATGCCAATGTCTTTATTTGCGAACTGCTCGTTTCACTGTGCAGGGAAAGTTTTAACTTAAGCTAGCTTTCCGGGAAATAATTTAATACGTATTATTATTATATTGTTAAAGTATTTAGTACCTAATTATAAGCTTTGGAACAGTATGTTTTAGTATAAATGAATTATAAATTCGATTTTGAAGCGTATAATACTATAGAAGTATGATTATACTGAACGCATTATTGTGGCTTACGACAGTTAATTACATTAAAACGCCGTGTTTTGTAATTTCAATAGTGTGAAATCGGATACGCTAATGAGAAAAGTTACACTGGAGTAGTTCCACCATTCAATAATACGAACAATGTTTGCACAAACTTTCCATTCAAACAGCATCTTCGTTCACGTCAAAATTCCGAAATGTTATTTTGTTACAACCTAAAAATTACTGTACCAAGGTATAATTGTATATAATATATGTATATATTTCCCAATTGACAGAGTTACCTTAATACGGTAAAAGTTCACGGGGAACAGTTCCATCGGTGGATTCTCATATGATTCAGTTTGCTAACTAACCAATTTCAAATTTGAATAGCAGCATTACGAAGTTTGAAGCTCGAATTTGAATTTGAATTCATCCTTTTGATTCCACACTCCTACGTCGAACTGTACGCGGGTTGGTGTAACCACGTCATTAACCATAACTACATTCCAAAAAAAAAACGAAAACTTATTTTTCAAACTAATGTTTTATTTGTCGAGTAAACGTAATAAAACTAACGCTGTAATCATAAAAATCTTTATAACTATATCACGATAAAAGCGTTTTTAATACCCCGGCTATTATTTCTGTCATCAGGCTCAAGAAAAAGACGTACCTCATCTGTGCCTACCCCACAAAAGACCGGCTTTATCGTTGCCGAGGGCAGATTTATATGCAAATGAGACATAGCCGCACACAGACGTGGCACGCAGACCCGATTTAATCTAAATAAAAGTGTATACACATATACAGACACAAGCGGTGGCGCAACAATATAGCAGGCGCACACAGCCGAGCTTAACTCATCCAATTCATACGGAATTAGACGCTTTATACGTCGCCACCGAGTGTCCGACTCTAATTAAGGAAATGAGAAACACAAACACATACTGTGTGTGTGTGTGTGTGTGTGTGTGTGTATACACACATAAGCGCAACGATACCCGGCAGTGCCGTAAAAAAAAGCAACCAACACGCGCCACGTAAATATATACCTTATAGAACCGACTTGTGCCGTTACAACGAGCCTTCGTTTTCGTCTACGTGGCGTTTCTTATTAAACTCGCCGCGGCCTCCCCGCGCAGCTTGTGGAGCAATTTGCCCCACGGGACCCGTAAACGAGTGTAGGCAGCCTGCAAAAACGCGCGGTGTACCGATGGTTTTATCGGTCTCTGTGTACGTATGTATATTTGGAGACTTGCAAATAGTGGAATGAGAGATAAAGTGTGATGTGTTGACAAACTTTTTTACATTTTTTAAAAGATTTTTTAAATTTCTAATAAAGAAGCTTATTTCTTTTATAAAGCATAGAACACAATCCAATAACGGTAAAAATGTTTTATCAATTATAATGTAATACTAATTGTATTATATTATAATAGAATTAGTAGACTTTAATTGTATTAAGTCAAAAACAAAATTTGGTATAACGTTTAATCAAAGAAATTTCAAAATTGTAATGATTATAAAATGTATTAGCGACATAATCTCAAAAAGCTTTACAACTATTAAATAAAGTGGAATCATCACTGTACTTATATAATTCATTACGATACAGAGGTATTGTTACATGTTGTTAAAAGTTGTTGTAGCTTATTTAAACTACTGACGTTACAAACTAATACATAAACAGATAACAATAATGCAATAAAATGAATAACACCCAATATTACAATAAAAGTTATTTGATACTACGGCTTATAAGTATACTTAAATATGGTAACAATAAAATTAAACACATAATGTAAAAGAATTTTTAATAAAATTTTAATTAAAAAACCCGATAGCACGAAGAAATAAACCATCTTTGACCAAGTCTTTTTCGAAATTAAAAAAATACTCGGTTTCAGCTGGATACACGAAGCAAAATTTCCGACTAAAATCATAGCTCTCACCACTGCACATAATGCGTTCCGCGAAAGCTCTACATTCTCGTCGACCTCTACCTCTTTCCCTCTTTCTGTCTCATTTCACCAAATGTACACTTTTTCCCTTCGTAAAACCCCCGCGACTAATCTGCCAACTGAAAAACATACATACAGAGATACACATAGACACATTATATAAAGTAGTGGTTGCCGAAAAAAATACGCCACTGCATTACTTTTCCTGCGTGGATCTCGTGGGGCAAAACTTTACCCGCGTGCACCGGTACTACTATACTGCACGTAAACACGCAAAAGTTTTGCTTTCGAAACCTAGACGAGATTCACGTTCAGACGTCTAATTAGCCTGCCGCGCGCACGCGCATGCTCCGTTTGTTTTCAATTACGGAATTAATCGCCCGCCCCGATGAATCTGCAGCACATAAAGCTGACGCACGCTGAGAGGAGAATGTAGTCGACTGTATATGTATACACGAGTCCTGTGCTGATTAATAATTAAGCACACGGGGGTATGAGGTTTTGGATGTGTTTACATATATATATATATATATATATATATGTATGTATGTAGGGCTGAAAAAAGAAGCAAAGCTCGCTCGGTTGGTGCTCTATGCCGTTCGGATTAGAAGCCTCGTGCATCTTTGATGAGAGCGGTCGGTCGGCTTTCGGGCGATAATGAAATGTTTGGGGAGCGAATAGGGAAGAGGACGAGAGAGTGGCAAAGGGGCGGGAGCTGAAGGGGAGGGTAATATCCGAGTCATTGATATATGAGGGTCGGACTGGTGGTAGATTGTTTGGTTAACCGACAAGTAATTGACTTGCTCATTCGGTGGTCGCGTTGTGTGATAAGTAAAAATCGTCCTGAGGTCATCGGTTTGTGGTGCTTTTCTGTATTCGGAATGTTGTAAAAGGAAAGTTGCTATATTTGTATTTGATTTCTTCGCTGTTACTTTATACAAGATTATGAATTTTTCAATAACAGGCATATTAAACTCACTTAGACATTAATGAAGCAGAGAACTGTAAACAATAAATGAAAAAAATAACCAATAAAGTAAAACTTTTAATTTAAAAAGTTTCGAAATTAATTCAAACTGTTTACTTGCTTTCCCGAGAGTAAATGAACGTCGGAACTGACTTAGAAAGAGTACACTTTAAACCCCTTTCAGACAGATACAAAAACTTCCCAAAAAGTGAAAAAGTTACCTTGTGCACAGCACCATAGAGTGGCTCGGAGAAAAATCGATATAGAAAACCATCAGCACCCGCAGCCAGCCACTCAGCACTTGACCTTTTTCGACTCTCTCTCTCTCTCTCTCTCTGTCTTACTGTCTCTCTATTTCACTATCTTTCTCTTTCAGACCTAGTTCCTTTCGCACTTCTAACTGAGATCGGAAGCAACTTAATTGAGGAAGTCGAGCAACCAGTCGTCCCGGTTATCGGGGCCACAACCGCCTCAGGTGATCGTGATTTACGCAATCGTCGGTATCTCCTTCCTCTCGTCAGCCGTTTGCTTTTTTTTATTTTTTGCCTTTAGTCTTTCCCCTTTTTTCTCTACTCGCTTCGTATCTCCCGTACCGAGGCGAGAAAGTTGCGGAAGCAATTTTGAGTTTTCGCGGTGGTGTTGTGAAAAGGGAGAGAAAGGATCAAAGGTAGATTGAACTCTCGTTCTTTGGGCAGAAAAGCCGACGTGTGCGCTCTGAAAAGTCTCGAAAGAAACAATAAACACGCGGAGAGGAAACCATTTTTCAAAGTCAGTAAATGAAAGAAGGCGCGGCTCGTTTATTATGTGCGAGGAAGTGTAAGACATGTATAGATAGAGAGAAAGAAAGAAATAGGGAGAGAAAGAGGAAGAGTGTCTACATTTAATTGTTTGTTATCGCTGGGTGTGCTGCCGGTAAATTAATCGATTACGATTGAATAATTATAGAGCAGAGCTGATAAAACTGCAGCTGGTGATTTCTTCGAGATT
Organism: Torymus texanus; assembly: GCA_036873485.1. NCBI lineage: Eukaryota > Metazoa > Arthropoda > Insecta > Hymenoptera > Torymidae > Torymus > Torymus texanus. Next base: position 13,605 of record JAYJLV010053167.1, read on the forward strand.
GAACGTTTCTGAGATTTAGGATGTCTTTTCATCAATCGATACCGCGAAAGCGGAAACAAGTGCTTACGTAGTTACTGTGCGCAACAATAAATAAACTGTAGATAATGTAGAGATTGATAAACTATCGCGAAATGTAATTATGAATATATGTATGTATACTCCCAAAGAAATACAAATTTTATAATTTACTGGTCTTTTCAAACATTGATTATATTTTATGAAACTAAATTAATAGAAAATGCCTGTTAATACTTTTATATATTTTGATTAATTTAAGAGTGTAAAGCGTTTGACAAGTACATGTAAAAAGTTTAGTTAAAAAAGTCTGACTATATTGGTCGTTATATCGGTTAGCTACAGCGTCAAAATCCGAGATTACACTTTCCACAGTTTTTACGGAGCACCAAATACCGAATGGATTGGAATATAAATTCATTTAAATTTCATGCGATTTTTCGGATATCCTTCTCCGTATTCGTACTCTGTAGATTTATTTGAAGAACTCTTTTTACCATCGCGCACGAAGTACATTTATATTTCACGATTTTTTTCAAATGGAATTTTGAATTCTGAATAGAAAGATAAATGTCATTCGTTTCAGAAATTGAAACTTAATTGTTTAATTAAAATTGTTAGGTGCTCAAACTAATCTTCTGACTTTCGGTCCTACGCGAGTAAATTGATCAACGTGTGGTCAGCACGAACTATGTCGTAATTAAATTCCTCAACTCCGACCAAATCGCCGATGAAATTCAAGCGCTGTTCCAACTTGTCGAATCAGTCCACGAACAGTCATAAATTATGAACAAGAATCGCGTCATCGACTCCACCTACGTCCTTTCGAGAAGAAACCAAAGTATCCCACTGCCATGGCTTAACCATAAATAATAGACCGCGATTGTACTACTAAATATTCATCTCAAGTACTGAATCTTTCACCTCTCAGCCCTTTTCCTTGTCTCAGTACTGGCCTGGTCTCTTTCATTTTCGGTAATCCTCTCTATCTTTCACTCATTTTCTTAGTGTCTTAGTTTCTCACTATAAGAGAGGCCATGGTCTCTGAATCACTGATTTCACTCAAATATTTAGATATGTGTCTAATGAGCGAGCGGATGAAAGCTGCAGTCAGTTAACAGTTTTTGAAAATTTATTAAAAATAACTTTTACACAAACTTCGATCATTTTATTTTACAAAAAATAGTTGCTCTCTCAGTACTTATCTATCTCATTCTCTAACACTCTCTCACTTTCTCAAGAAGCTCAGACACCCTAACCTCATGAAAATTTAGTCCGCGTCTAATCTGTAGTTTAACGTAATCCGATTTGCCGCCAGCTGCATGTGCGCACACGCGCGCGCAAGTCCACGAGAGCGATTTTCGCGTCATCCTCAGCTCGACGTCCTAATGCAGCGCGTTTATCCTCGGGAAAGGAGAGTAGAGAGAGACAGTACCAGGCGAAGGCCATCCATCTTGGCTAGACAGCGACTCGCATTACACTAGCCGATCCAATGTCGACGCCGGGCGAGGTGTTATTTTTTTTTTGTTCACACGTGGTGCACCGACGATAGGCACTTTGTCGTTCTAGATTGATCCAGCATAGGGGAGTCTTTGAATGTCACTGGTTCGTTATCGGCTATAGTATTTTTCAATTCGTAAAAAGAGCACTATTACTACTATCATCGTATTTTGTTTGAAAATGCGATAATTGAAATGACAACAGTACGATAGGCGTGTAATGAAAACGTCTCTTTACTTGGCGTAACAGCGTGATATGAACGTCGACAGTCACTCCAGTTACTGTAAACATGCCATTAAGTTTTTGAAGTGGGACGTTTTCTAATTTAAATCTGCTAAGAGTCTTGGGGGTGAGATCCCACTTGAAAAATATTAGAGAGCACTTAAATATAAAGTGTCTGATTATGGCTATGATTCATTTATAATGCTGAAAGAACTCCTTCAATTATAGTTATAAATTAACTAAAGATTGAATTCATGTTTGCTGACGTTAGCATAATATTTTGATTTCATGATATTAATCTCTTGCAAAGAAAATAGTATTCTTGATTTCGGCGTTTTATTTAGCTATGGTTGATCGAGTGGCTTATCTTAATCTGAGTTTGCTTTCGTGTTCTAATATATGTTGACTGATCACCTACCATGTCCCTTCACAAAGCAAACTCAGAATACGAATAAAGCATATGTCTTTTGACATGGCAACTATATCAATTCTCCAAGTATATATACAAAGAAAAAGAAAAAAATCATGTTACACATAACGTGTAATTATCGAACTCTGAAATACTGATGCACTTTCTTCCTTTAAATATATACATCGAAAGAGTTTTTCAATTACGAAGCATGAAGTTTGAAATTGTTGGAAAAAACGGACTGTCAAGAAGTTTTTGAGTTCGTAATTAAAAATCAACGTAAACAATTCCCAGTGAAATTTCGTCGACAGTTCAAAACTCTCCCCCCTCCCGTCTCTCACTCTTTCTCTCTTTCTCTCTCTCTCTTTTGCTCTTGCTCTTTCCTGAATATCATATAGGTCTATATTCCAACTGGCAAAAACGTCCTAAACAAAAAAAAAAAAGACGAGACAGTGAAAGAGAGAAAAATCAAGCTGTTGGACGCGTGGAGTCCACCCAAGGTCTTCATATAAATCGCTGCCGTAAAATTCATCAAGCGCGTTCAAAGCGCGCCGAGGGGCTCGCCCGATTTCGAAGCTCTCGCGGCACCGCTACAAAAAAGAACCGCATGATTGAATTTTCTGAAAAAAAATGTACGAAAAAAGTTGTCGATTGCTTTCTCTCTCTCTCTCTCTCTCTCTCTCTCTCTCTCTCTCTCTCTCTTTCTCTCTTCACTGCGCGTCGTATATATAACGCGGCAAATGTGGTTCCAGTCCTTGCGACAAAGATTGATTAACCGCAAAGAGACGAGAGATTAATTATCGATCGGCGCCGCCGCAGCCGCGACTAGAGAGATGCGACGTCGTATCAGCTGACCGCGAGTCGGTTGGATATGTGTGTGGTGCCTTGTAACGTACGTGCGCAAGGATATACGTGGGGATAAAGCTGTTGACATATCAGGTTAGCGCGAGGCGGGAAGATGCGTCGTCTTGCGGTCGGGTTCAGAAACCACGGGCTATACGGATATTGTTTATTATTTGGTCGAATGTTGTTTGTAAAAAGAAAAGTAATCGAAAGAACACGGATAGCTCATCGCGGTTTTTAGTTTACTTTGGAAGGAAAAATAAGCATCTTTTACGAAGGAAAATGCAGTAAATTTTCTTGAGACACAAGTTTATATGTCTTTTTGTAACGTAATAATCTCTTTTGTCGAAATTTAAGAGAAATGTTTTAATGCTCTTTGTAATTCAACTGAGACGGAATTTTATGAGGCTGCATCACTCTCGCAAAACTTTATTCCAATTTGATTGATAGAAGTGCGGAAATATTTGCGTAAAACTTTGTTTAACGACAGATTATTCCATTACGATAGACCAAACTGAACTGCAGTCTACCAAAAGCAAAGTTTTCAGACTAACTTATCTCTAAAAATGTTGTGTGACTGAAATAATTTAATTCTGGTATTACTAGAATAAGTATCAACTCGAAAGAAATTTCGTTAAACATTTTTTAACATATGTTTGATATCTACAGCAAGTAACTCTAATTACTTTTCAAAGTTTCTATATATTGTGAGTTTAGTTTCAGGAAAATGTGACAAGCCTAGTTTTAGTTATAAAGAAAGTTTATCATGAATGTGATTAGCGTCAATAACAGTAATTCATAAAATTCAAAAGAGAACAAAAACAACAGAACGGTGAGTTATAACGCAAAGATTTCAAAACGAAGAGAGAGTTGTTGAATAAAAGTATTCTAAGAGCTGAATCATATTAATAATAAAAAGGGAGAAGAAAGTATATTGAAAAATCTAAAAACACGTATAACAAAGTTTAAATAATAAAATTTTTTTGAAAGTTTTGAAAATATGGACAGTTACATTCCAGAAAACAAACTTCAGTGACCCAAAGTAGTTTTTAAACAAGCAGTATTAGATTATTTCGTTGACAAGAGTGAATATTAAACATTGTGTTTTAAAATACCTTAAAAATGTCCCTTTTCAACATCTCAAGATCCTGATGTAGTGGAGCAATTCTGATTTTGAATTAGTGTTTAGGGGGTCAAAATAAAACATGCAATTGCATAAAATTTTCTTAGTTATTTTTACATATTGTTTCGTCTGCGTATCTGAACTACAAAAAGATTTCTATTAATTAGGACTTCTATCTTTTAAAAAACTGGCATTGTTACAAAATGGAAAATAATTGAAGACTCGGTATAGTTATTTACGCCTATTGTTATAAAACAAAGGCCAATTATAAAGCTAAAATGAAAATACTATTTCATTACTTTACACATACAACGTTTTAAATGAACTCCCGCTGTATTTATAATCCTCCGAAACTCCCTATAAAGAAAATCCATTGTTTAAAGATCTTTTCAAAACGCTATTCCAGCTCAAACCCCGTCCTCTATCAAAACAATCACTATACGTGCATTTTGAAAGCTGAAAGCATTCATAAAAGCAAATCGTGTACTTGGAAAAGTCTCATGTGCGCGTATCACAAGCAGAATCGAGCGCGAGCTAGTCTCCATCCGAGTAGCTGATGCCTATGCCTTGGTTATATGACGTAGCGTCGCAACCTGCTCCGTCATCTCGCCCCCCCTCCCCCCTCCCTCTCGAGGTAGATGATTATGACGAGCGCGCTCGGCTGAATACGGGTCGAAACTTATCCGAGATTATGCCGTAAACGTTATTCTCTCACGACTCTCTCTCTCTTCTCCGACTATACGTCTCGCATGCATCCGCCAAGTTAATCCGCTGCTGGGATCAATTTAGCGTGGAGACGCGCGGGTATTAGTAGCTTAACAATATGTAGATCGCTGTCGAAAAACTTTGTTCTCAGCCAAGCGGAGTATAAAGCGATCAAAAGACTTGGTGAGAAATGTTGAAAACGTTTGATTCATAAATAAAATTATATATATATATATATATATATATATATATATATATCATCAGTGTATTCGTGAAATCAGGGACTAATGTAGACAATACCAATAATAGTTTCATGATTCTATATTGAATCACATCAGACTGACTGTGTATTATTGAAATTTTAATATACATGTATATTGTATAGGACATACCGATTCTGTTATTTTACGACTTTATGATATCTATCGTTACGTATACAAAATACAGTACACTGGTTCATGAAAACTATGATAACAAAACAATCACGGTACAAACGTGAAATGGAACACTAATAATATTGTTTTCTCATTCATTCGTAGGGAGAAAAGAACAAAGATATATTTATTCTTTAAATTAAAATAAAATATATACAAATATTCTTTTGCCATTTAGTTACTACAGACATATTCCGGTGACATATCTATCAAAAGTCGACAACAAATGAAAAGTTTCAACTTCAAAATCTAAAAGTGAAAAATAATACGTAGAAATGTATATATACTAGAGGGCTTCGCCCCCCTGCGCGCTTCGCGCGCCAACCCCCCCACTTTTACTTTATTATTTTTTTTTTTTTTTTAAGAACAATACTTCACATGAACAATACTTTATTGGAGATCTTGAAAATTGTAGAAAAATTTGTGAAAATCGTCATTTGAGAATACACATGA
>JAYJLV010053177.1:0-19307 GCA_036873485.1 Torymus texanus
AGTATTCACTAATGTTTCGGTGGAGCAATTTTAACTAATCTTTAGTGGTTTTTTCACTAATTCAACTTTAGAGAGTAATGCCAAAAACAAATCATATATTGTTAAACAACCATAAAACAGTACTGGAATATTTTACATCCCACTAAGCGATAAAAAAATCAGGAAAATTCATCATAGATAATAACCAGACGTTTGTTGAACGTAAAAGTGTAAAAAAATAATATTCTTCCCGTAACCGCGAACTTTCAATTTCCAGTGGTCACTCAGTATCGTAGGCCTTCGCATCATACATATGCTACTGTGCAATTCACACCGCTCATTACGGCTTAGCAGGAAAGCGGTAGAGCTTGCGTGCTCTGGATTAACGGAGAATCGTGCCATCGTCGGTCTATTCAACGTGATGGTGACGGTGTAGAGTGGCTCGGAGTGAGTTGTTTAGATCGAAGATATATGCGAAATGATTTTTCTTTCTTCAAGATTTTGCATATAGGATTTGAACTTATAAATAAATCTTGCTTTATATATAACTAAATAAACTATATATTTGACAATTTTCTTTTTCTACCATGATTTACCGGTTGAAAGTACTCTTATATTGCTTATGACCGACATTCATCTCCAAATTTTTTTTACCATGGTAGCGAGAGAAAAAAAAATACTTATCTTAATATTTCATATCCAAATACCGTTTGAACTTTTTGTACATCAGTCGTTTAAATGGTAGCGGACCGCAACTGGACAGTTGAAACTACGCGCACGTCAGTGATAAAAAGTGAAATAAATAACCAGCACCGCGCACGAATTTACGATCCAGTTGCATAAGTGTCGTTCAAAATAATTCCCCACCCGGGTAATAAATACGACTCGCGACCATTTAGCATATACGTATCAATAAAGATAGGGGATAACAGCATGCAGCTGGCTGGAGTGAGGATCGTCGTGTATATAATGGCCTCGGCGCGCTACCGAAAAAAAGATCTTACGCTGCAGCAACTGCAAGTTTACTATCGCGTCGAGGCATCCACGCGCGTCGAGCAATCGCATCTGCCGGTAGCAGCAACAGCAGCAGCTCTAGCTGAATTGGAAAAAAATCCCTAACTCCTCGTCGTCGTCGTCGTCGTCGTCGTCGCTTAAATGCCTCGCGTTCGCGGGAGATCGAATAATACCCAGTCAGGGGGTTTCTCCTCCGTGCGCGTGCGCGCCTACGTGTAACGGTACGCCGCATCCCAGCGCGTCCAGTTTAATTTACGAGTCCCACAAGCGACTAGCTGCGCGCATGCGCGGACACATTTGTTCGCGGTAAAAGTTCCATTAGGAAAAGGAGCAATTTCCTCCGCTAGCGGGGCCGCCTTCCGATTGTGTGTATACCTACCGTATCCCTAGCGAAATCGCATGCACGCACACACACATTCTCGTATAGCTCGCGCAAATAAAAGGAAATTTCACGGAGAGTGTATGTATATATAGTATGTATACGCGAAGGAGGATATACATCGGTTGCGCGCTCGCGAACGCGGGGCTCCGATTAGCATCGCGGATCGTGCTGACCCACTTGCCGGCCGCCACGCGAGTATACTGCGGCCCACGCAAGGCCGCCGCTGCCGCTGCTGCTGTGTGTGTATACGTATACGCGGTGAGGAGCAATGACACATCCTTCCTCTCTCCCGTTCCCTTTATATACACCGGTTTAGGTGCCGCCGCTGCTGCTGCTGCTACTCAAATTGCTCAGTTTACTGTCTCGGTGCAGCTGCTATAAATACGAATAGAGGGATTAATGCGAGCTGTACACTAAAAATAGATGCACACGCGAAGAGAGTGGGGTTAGCTTTGTTTTCGCGTCCATTGAATGTTTTTGCCATGGTCAGGATGGTACTGCGCGCCGCGGACGACCGCACAATGGAGGCAAACTATTCGAGCGATAAAGTATCGAGGCGTTGCACTCGCTGCGCGTTCTGCAACACTGCGTTGCCGCCGACGCCGACGCTGCCCTGGAGGATTATCTAATTGTATCTGTATTCGCTCGCGCGGAGATATAAATATTGGAAAATACCGGGGAGATATGTTTATTCCGGACGATTCATATTGCGAAATAGCTCGGATGCGATATTCCGTAACAGCATGTATACAAGCGTACAATAACGTTGCGCCGAATGGAAACGCAGAGTTTATTTTCCGATTGTTTACTTTTAAAAATGTATATGTTTCTTTGTGGGTGTGTATGTGTTATTCGGCCGATCATTGTTACTTTAATGTTAATTAGGCTATGATGAAAAATCGAGTATGTGAGGTAAATAGCGGGTATAATTAGGTCGATGAATATTGAAAAATGCGATGAAGTCATGCGGCATCGTTTTCTAACCGGCGCGATTATATCATGATCAGCATTAAATTACGCTAATCAGCGTTCGAAATTTACGCGAATCATCATTAAAATGTCCAGATCATGTCAAAACAAACTCTCTTCTTCCATTCGAAAATAAAAAAAAAATCTTGAAATACTTGCGTAGTATAAGTACGACAATGCCAGTAAATCAAAACCCGTGAAAGCATCGCGCCCACGCCGAGCTGATAATCGAAAACGTAGTCTTGCCTTATCCTTGAAAGAAAAACGAAAGTCGAAAGCTTCTCGACCATGATCGCAGCCCGTCGACGCATCGGCGCAAAAGAGAAGGTGATGATGATGATGAGCACGCGTGTATGCATGCATACACACTGGAATACGTAACGCGTGTACGCTCCGTTAATTAGGGCCAGCTACATATATATCGTATATACTCTCTTTGTTCGCGGAAGTACGAGGCGAGTTTTTCGAGCGACTATTCGCGTATATACATGTATATGTATATATACGCATACGCATCGGAGCGATCTATCGTTTCCGATCCAAGATCGCGATATCGCCAAGCCGCGACAGCGTGCAGGAAAAGCCACGGATGACGTGTATACTTAACGGAATCGCGGTTGGGGATCAAAGCCCCTATGGTCTAGTCTCGAATGCTAATGTCCACGTGTATCGTGATTTTCTCTCTTGCTCTGCTCCCCATGTATCTCTCTCTCTCTCTCTCTCTCTCTCTCTCTCTCTCTCTCTCTCTCTCTCTCTCTCTCTCTCTCTCTCTCTCTCTTGCGCGCACACTCGTAGACACCGGCGTTGCGCTAGCTTGTTCCGTTTGCTTTTTCGCTCTTTCTGTCTGCATGCCAGTCTCTATCCCCTTCGTGCGCGATTGTTCTTTCGTGGTGGACGTCGCTGGTTTTGTCCTTCATCGCGACTGAATCTATGAAGAGAGCATGAGGACTGATTTCAAACTCTGATTTCAGTCAATGAATGTTGAAGTAAAATGTTGTTTGATAAAAATTACAAATAATATAGCCACTGAGATAAGAATCTATAGCCAGTATAAAACACACGAAAAAAAAAGATCAGACTGTTTTTGTGGGTATTATTACTCATTCCTTTTTTTAAATTAAAATTAAGTGAAAACGCGGTGAAAAAGAGCCGATAAAACATCTATAATAAATCAGCAGGAATAATCTTAATAGCATTAATAAAAAAGACTTACCTCATCGCCGGAAATTAAGCAAAAATTGGTATAATTTAAATTCAAAGGCATGAAAAACGTGTACGTTAATATGGCCCGACATAATTCACCCGACTCTAATTCAAACGAGCCTGTCAGAACACGTGATCGTTTTTTCTGAACCAAGTTCCGGTATAATAATTATTCAGCTTCTCGCCACGTTGACACACAAAGGCCCAAAGTCTCAATGTAACGATTCCTATATTTAAATTCTACCACCACCACCAACAACAACAACAACAACAACAACAACAACAACAACAACGTTCGAGGTAACATTCGAACAAAGTTTCAAAGTGAAGATTCTCCCGCTCTCATTCCAGAAAGCAGCGTAATCCAAAGATAAACATCGCTCCTTTTGCAGAGGCATGCCTCCTCCTTCTTCTCCTCCCCCGATCGCTGCGGCAATTCGCACCCACTTACGGTCACGCTCGCGCGAACGAGCTATCGCACGAAGGTTAAGCTGAAATATCTAACAGTACCTACATCCTACAGCTCGGATTGCTACAAATGTGCGCGCGCGTGCGAGTGCTGCGTTCGTATATACACCGCGGGCAGTGGTACACATCGGCACGCTTAATAATGCTTACATAAGCCCTCTCTCATTTCCACACCCACTTATATGTATACCAACCGCTCATCCTCGCCGCTGCTTTCGCCTTTGGTCATTCGTTTTCCTCTCTGCTCTCTCTCTCTCTCTCTCTCTCTCTCTCTCTCTTTCTCCCGCAGCTCTACTCAATGGCTACCGACTGCCTGTTCTCAACATTCTCTTCCGTGCTCCCGTTTGCTTTTCTCTCTCTCTCTCTCTCTCTCTCTCTCTCTCTCTCTCACTCATGCGCTTCTCCTTTGCTACACAACCATTGCTGCATCTTCGCTCGCCGGTTATGCTAATCCCGTGCTGAGGACTAAAATCGCCAGCCAGCGGTTTACGAGGGAAAGAGGGACGCGCACGCGCGTTGCAGGCTTTTTCACGCGTAGAATGTTAATGCAGGTGCGTGCGGTGTTTTTTTCTCTTTCTCTCTCTCTCGCTCTCGTCTTTGCCCGAGCTCCTAGGATTTTCCATATGATGTTGATAAATTGTTTTCGAGCGGCTCTCTCTCTCTCTCTCACTGACTTTGCTCTCCTATACGAGGCTGATATATGCTCTGTGCCACTTGTGGGTATTTTCAATTTGGCCGGTAAACGGTGAATATACACACCTTGCAAATTACCTTGATCTTGTTAAACTAATTTGATAAATGGGCTGAAAAATCTCATACATAAATATTATCCTTGTGTATATAATATATTTATTCAAGCTTCGCGCGCTTAATAAAACGAGTTATATCAAATTATCACGATGAGAAATTGTACGGCTCGTCTCATTCGAAAGATTATATATATATATATTGACGATAAACCACGAGAGAACACGATCGGAGGAAAGAGTCCCGGAAACGCGAGGGGCACGAAAACGAATTAGGGGTGGCTATTCGCAAACGTAGCGGCGCACTACGCTAATATCCGGCTAATAATCTTATCCGCGCCGGTGCCCCGTTGCTCAGCCAGAATTCATTGCACGACTCGAAATGAACACGCTCGCCGCTATCATTGTTCCTCGTCCTCCTCCTTCCTCGCTCCAACCGATAAGCATCCCCGATCGGGACGCTGCCCCTCGCGGAGAGCGGGAAAATAAGGATCCGATAAACGGGGAGTATGGCTCGCCTCGGCCGATTAGACAATCCGCGCGCATCGTCTTTGTCGTAGTATATACAGTCCTCGCGAATTTGCCGTAAGCACGTGCACATGGAGCTTCCGGTACTTCTCTCGCTCGCTCTGTCTCTTTCTCTCTGCGGTGCATGCAGCGTGCGACCTTCGCTCCCTCCCGGTCTATCCGCCATTTATCTCTCCCCCGTTGGTGCGCGTGTCCTCGCTGCCGTTACTCTCCCTTGTTCTCCGAGGGGGGCCCCATTTACCGAATGACGACCGTTCGGGGCTGCACATCGTGAATCTCGATTTCCCCGTTCCCTCGCTGTGTTTTCTTTCTTTCCGTGCGATGCTGCTGCCGCTCGGTGCATCGGGGGAAATCCATCGCGCCCGCGCGCGCGCGCGCGCTCCATAGGAGATTTCCGTTAGCTCAGCGCTATCCGCGCGGATCGCGCCCCAAGTCCGTTGCTCCGTTGCGACTGCGCGAAATCTGCTAATTTTAACGTGCCCTCCCGCCTTCGCGCTCTCCTTAACCCCTCGTGCGCGCTTTATTTTACTCGAGCCGCACGAATTTTCGTGCGCGCCTCGGGATTTGGCGCAACGGCACCGACGCCAAGCTGAATTTATGTCGCATAAGCACAATGCCTAATCTGATTGAACCATTAGCGAGTCTCGCTCTCTCTCTCTCTCTCTCTCTCTCTCTCGCGCGCGCGCCTCGCGCCTCGCGCCCGATCCGAGGCATTTTTTTCTATCGCGAGAGGCCCTTGGGCTGAATGTATGGGCCTTTGTCTGGTAGAAAAATTTGCTAATGTCTTGTGCGGCCGGTGTTGTGGGAGCGCGCGAGCGGGCCGATGAAACGGGAAAAATCTCGGATGGAATCTGGGCCTGCAGAACCGCGGGTGGCGGAATCTAATCGAGTTACGTTCCTAACCTACACTCGACCACGGTTAGAGGTCGAATGTCAACTGCAATGTATTGCGCGATTTAAGTAGAGGGACTTTTAACGCCGAGTCGTGTAGACCCACTGCATCGCTGCAAACAAAAGAATTTTTGTCTCTTTTTTTTTGTAAAATGGAGAACTTGCATTGAAAGCATTTGTTTTAAATAAAGAAGTAGTGTTACAAAATAATCAAAAAAATTTAATTTATAAACAAATAATCCAGATTGCATCTATATACATAAACGAAAAATAATAATTATATTACAAAGTTAAATTTTGGGAAATCAGCGATGCGTGATAGCGTACTTGATAAAATCGAGATAGTAATATACACTTTCAAATAAATCTGGAATCCCTCTTGCACATGGCTCGAAACCAATACTGAGAACACCGATCACAGTATTATTGTACACGAGAGGACCGCCACTGTCACCCTAAATAACAAAATGAAAAGAATTTTTTATTTGTATTATACGTATAACTTCATTCGTTATTCTTTATAGATAAATAAAATTATAATATATTTCATGGAGTATTTAATTGATATTGTGATAAATAAAAAAAAGTTACAGCAAAAATATAGTGTTAAAAAAGTATCTAAAACTAATCTTCAAGTTTAAAATTTTGTTGTCTCTATATAGTTTGAATCTCTAAGTAAACTTTCAATTGGTAGAAATGATAATGCTTATTTCTTAACACCCACGTATCAGTATGAATGGCAGAAAATCTGACGTAAGTAATTTCAGTGCAACACACATAAAATATTGTACCTGTGTACTTATAATGTACTTACAAAGCATGCACCGTAACCGTACGCTTTGATCGTGCAAATAGTGTGGTTCCTCACGAGGTGCTCATATCCGTACTTGCGATAGTAGGATTTGCAGATATCATTGTATACCGTAGTGACTTTTAGCTTCTGCAAGAATTCGGAATTTTGCTGAGTGTAATCAACTCCCCATCCAGTAAACTGTACTCTTACGCCGCTTTTCACTTCGGTGTCTGGTAACGGAATGGTCGATACTAATTGTGAGAGTTCCACTGCTTCGTCGAGCTTGTAAAAAATTGTTGTTTCTGTAAGTATGCTTGATCAATGTCATTCCGACGAATTAATTTTACTCGAAAAGTTCGGACATTCTTTTATTAAAATATACGGAATATCTTACTGAAAATGATATCACAATACTCGGAAAAAATAAAACTAATCCAGCTTTATAAGTATTCAGTCGACTGGGTTAAAAATAAGTTAAAATAGTACTTATAAAAAAAAATAAAACAAACTTTATCGTTAAAATTATAACGCCGATTCCACTTTAATAAACGGAAGATGCTACTTTACTCAAAAAGTATTCAAAAATATTAAAAAATCAGTGTAAACAGAATTGGGCTATCATTTTCAAGTTAAAAGTAGAATCAACAATTTACTTTTTCCTCGTAAATTTTCAATTTCGACAATTCCCAAAAAAACATAAGATATTTTAGTATACAAGAGCTCAGCACACCACAAAGTAAATAAACACTAATTGCACAGTACCATCGACTCGGAAGGTGTAGACAAGAAAATGTAAATCTCACCGTTACAACGGCGATATCGTGATCGTAGACATCCTTGGCCTCCCCAACGAAGGGCGGATAGGCGAGTGCCTTTTGCACCCTGTAGACGTCGCCCGACTGGCTTCGACTATTGCTCCCCACGACGACGGTGAGATTCTCGTAGCCGGTGTCGACGCAATGATAGGCGGTGAGCACGTGTCGCACGGTGATAAGGACGCCCCCACAGTCGTGTTTGCCGTCCCGGCGCAGCGACACCATGTACGGGAACTCGCCTGGCTTGGCCTGCGCGCCGCCGTATATCCTGTTCTTCTTCGCCGATATCCCGCAGATACCTGCGACAATGCACACCTATACACATACATATACACAGACTCGGGGACTACTCGCGTGGATTTCTTCGGCTGCGGCTCGAGGAAGGTGCGATCGAGGCGATTTTACACGTTTTCGATCTGTCGCTTGCGATAAAGCAGTGTTATACCAGCACCAAGAGCTGGAACTTTGTGTCGACTTATCTCGGCAACGAATAACTATTTGCACGGCCTCTATACATATATCTAATTTCATCGACAAGTTATATACATTGTAGCCGATCGGAGACTTATTTATTGGCTTATTATGCGATCATAAATGGCGAACAAATATAAAATAAATATATTATGTGGATTTTCATATGTAATATAGTAAAAATGGTAACAAACCTGTTATTGCACAAAGAAATGTTATGAAAAATATAGTTTGGTACTTCATGATTATATCCGCGTCAGTATACTGGGTTATGTTGAATGTCCACGAATACTGTAGTGGTTAAGCACCGAGAAAGATTTTCTTCGTATCAGTATACAAATACAAGTGTATCTTTTTCATGCTCGCATGTTCACATTCCATATCACATGTCTTATATTGATTAGAGCATAATCAAAGCAAACACAAGGACAAAAGATAGCTATTATTCGCTATTAATGCGAAAATCTTAAATAAACTTCGAATGCGCGTAAGATTTAAAAGTAACATAAGTCAATTTTTTTCAAGTTTAATGAACTTGAGCCAGAGTCATTATTATAATGTTAGAAATATGTTATCTTATATATTTTTTTATAAAACTGCTTCTTCTAATGTTAAGCTGATATAGTTATATTTAATAGAAAAATAAGTAATCTGAGTAAGATTAATTAAAGACAAAAACGTCGTATCTAGGTGTATTCAAATAATATCACATTTTCTTTGTACAAAATAAGTCGATGATGCAAATTAATGAGAGATTTCGAATCACTGACCTTGATATAAATACGTAAATTACATTTCAAAAAAGACGCTTAAAGTCTCGTGGCTGCACTAATGCGATATATTTAGCTTGTGGAAAATCAGGCCATAAAATTGAAGTTTCACATTATGAAAAATTTTAATTTATATTAAAATAAACTTTGAGAAAATAAAACAAAGATCTAGCGATACTTGCAGGAATAATGCTAAATAGTGACTTCTTAGCACATGTAATGTTCATCTCAATCAAACGAATTCCGTGCTGCTCAGCACTAAGGAGCAGATTGCTTACCACGTTTACAAGTTAAATTAATCCGGAAAGTGATTCCGTCGAGAATAATCTTCTCCGTGGAATTTCAGAGAACGTAATAAAAACCAAAACGATTGGAGATGCGCAAAAACGTCGAAAAGGATAGATGATCCCTGGGAGCAGGCTAAGCGCACCTAAGCTCCAGAACATTTTTTTCTCCCCCTTCTTTTTGCCCGTCGCATCTTGTGCACCGCTTCTACCTTTCCTCGAAGGCGCGCAAGTTAGACGCGCGCCCGCTAATAATTATTATGAGCGGTGCTTTATCCCTAATCTCGTCGTTACATCGGGTTCATTTAGCTGCAACGGTATAACTCGGCGCGTCTGTGCGATCATCTTCTTTCTTTCGCTTCTAACGCAGTCCGCGATGACGCAAAGCTCGCTGCATATCTATGCACAAGATGCCCTCAAAACTGTGACAGAGCTGCGCGTGAGCGCGGCAATTTTTCGCGCGCCCGATTCAGACTTGCTCTTTTTAACGCGTGAAAATTAAAACGCCAGCGAGCGCGTTTAATTCCTGAACGTAACGCGGAGTATGCTTAATTGGCCCGAAGCCGCTGGGATACTATACTAACTGTATCGAGTTACGCGCAAAAGTATGGGTTTATAAGAAAATTGCATGAAAAAAAACCAAGTTTTTGTATGTACTTTTAATAATATAGAATTACATACGGTTACGTTGAAAATTCAAAACTCGATGCATTCGAGCAAATTACTGTAGAAGCTTTTATAATAAATTCTGATTTATTACAAACAAGAAGTTGTATATGAAAAAAAAAAAAAATACATTGAAGAAGATAACTGTTTCTAAACTAACCAATAATAAGCATTTTTATTTAAATTAACACTATAGGGAGTAGTTGTCATATTTTTTGTAAATATATACTACTTATGATGAAATTTTTCAGTTATGAAATAAGTAATAAAATTTCTTTTGAAAAAATCAACATGAAAACTTGTGACACAGATATTGAATATGAGATGCAAATTATACGTTGCTCTTTACACAATTATTTGCCTTCATATGACGATATACGGAGTGTTAATTACGAATATTATTTAATCATAATGACTTTTTATCAGACAATCTTGTTCTACAGATGTGAGATAAGGCGCTTAACAATGTATTGAAATTTATTAACCCATAAAGTTTGATGACCACTCAAGCGTATTTAAAAACTGTTCTCACGTCAAACTATACGTATGTATAAATATATACATATATCCTCGGAAGCAGGCTAATCTACAATTAATGCACTCCGATAAGTAAGAAGCTGCGCACTCTTCACAAACGCGCAATGCATCTCCGTACACTCGCGCGTGCGCACCGCTACACAGTCCCTAGATAAACATAAATTCTCATATAGTATATACTATATACGCGTGTGCAGAAGGTATCGAAATATACACACAAAAGTAAAGGGTTGCACGCTTCTCTCATTCTCTTTGCTCGCAGGCGCGCAGGCTTAACGCCGATCTTAATTGCAGCCGCATGCAAATACATCCGGCGCGTGTGCGAATATACTCTGGACCTCGCGCGTGCGCGCACGCTCGCAGCAATTATCGCGCACGCGCGTATTTGCGCTTCTCTCCTCTCCATTCATCGTCTACTCGCGGCCTTTAATGATCCCGCGCGCATGCGCGAGCGCGTATACTTTCGGAAGGCCGCGGAATTTTATCGGTACATCTTATCGCTCGTTGCGTTTTCTAATTAAAGGCAATTTCGCGCGCGTGCGCGTATAGAGCCTACTCCATTGATGCAGCTGCTAAGTGCGATGAGACTCGCCGCGTAGTAGACCGAACAAAGGGTCGTATGATCAATCGTCTCGCTGCGGTGTATATATAGGTGCGATTGTCTGTTTGGCCGAGCGGATGGCCGGTTGCTGTAAAACAGGAGAGGAGAGCCGTATACGTAAGGAGTAGTATAATTAAACGAACATTGTTGAATCTTGATTATTGGTATTTCGTTTCAGAGAACATGACTCACCTTGACACACATTTCTAGCCGTATATTCAAAATCTTTATAATGCGCAAAACGTGTTTTACTTCTTATCGGCAATAACTAAGTACATGTATCTACGGCGGATGCAGAACCAAGTTTTACAATTAGGTAAAAGAAAGATCAACAATTTAGCTTAATTATGACAGTGTCTCGAGTGCCAGGTTGATTGAATGACACGGCGGCTAATGGAAACGTCGGGCTCAAAAGAAGCGGTGTGAAATTTCACATAGAAGTAAACACACACACAACACAACGCGAAGAAAGTATAGCGCATTCCAAGCGGTGCTGCGAACAAAAAGCTGTAGAATGAATCCCTCGCAGTATTACGCGCGCGCGAGCTCGCGGTAATGGATCGAGAGATAGGTACACAAGGACGCGAGCGAGTAGAAGAAAAGAATCGCGCGCAGGAGCTGGCGCTTGAGGCGTGTGCGGTATACGCGTCGCAAAAACGCGCATTGATGGCGTACTTATTTGACATCGCGGCACAAGACAAGTGAGCGCGGGGGGCAATCGAGAAAATTGATTCGTTAACAAAGTGTCAAGCGATTTTTCTTCGTCGCGCAAGTATATCTAATACTGCGGTCGAGAAAAAAAACTTGCCGCGCGACGGACGTTGGCCAACTGAACGGACGGGCAAACGGATGTTCGCGGTAATTAATTTCTTGAAGAAAAACGGAAAGGGAAAAAGTTGAGAAATAAAGAGGTAGTTTCACTTTGGTGGGGAATGCGCGATATGTGCGTGTATGATTTTAAACTGCCTTATTGATAAGACTAATAATGACCGTTGAGTGTAATTATTGAGAAATCCCTTCGTTTTATTTTGGGATTATTTATAGTAGTTTGAAGAAATAGAAATAAGATTACGTGCGATATTATTCACGATATGGTACACAGATAGATAAGTGTGGAGAAAAATTCCCATGTTAATAATTTGACAATATCAACCAAAAATAGAAATTTTTCCATTGAAACATAGTAAAAATTACTATAAAAACAGTAAAAACTACTATATTTTTATGGGATAAATTAATATTTTTGGTTGATATTGCCAAATTCTAGAAAACATTGGAATTTATCCCCACATTTTTTTATCAGTGTAATAATCAGTGATTTCATTATAATGCTTTCAGTAGTATTTAGCTTGTTCTTCTGATATTATTATATAAGATTAAAATCAAGAAGGAATGTCTTGATGATTCAAAAAACCAATTTCGAATGAAAATATTAAAATCACTTTTAAAAGAATAAATAAATAAGTGAATTTGATAATCATTAAACCAATATTTTCTAGTTATGTTAATCGATTCCTAATCTATTAAATATAGTTAAACAATGATCGAATAATTTACTTTGTACTACTATAAATTAACAAACCATAACTTAGTAATTCACAATTTTTTTTAATTTCGGAAGTCACTCACATTTTATAAATTAGAACTTCTATTGCTGCTAAAACTCGGGTATAATAATTATCATGTATAAATGCATAAGATTACTCGCTTCAAAACAAATTTATCGAATATTTCAATCGCAACTACTGTAATTTTTTTATGATAAGGTGTAATATAGCTGTACTTTTAAAATATATTATCAAGTAAACAATTATAGTGACTTGATATCGATTCAGCCTTTGCCACAAAACCATCTGTCAAATAAAACTTTTATCACGACGATATTGTAAAATCTGTATAATACAAATACGTTTGACATTTAATTGGCTATTTTACGATTTTTTTAAATATTATTAATACAATTTCCGAGTAAATGTCTTTTATGCTATTACAAAAATATTTATTATCTAATCAAAAGATCATCAGTCCGAGTTCTACAAAAGTACTTATCATTTTATAATTGTTTACTACCAAATTATTTGACACTGCGTATATGTAACTAGTAAGCGATAAAATGTTTATTCCCATAGCTGCAATTACACGATACTTCCGTTTTTAATCTTATCAATAATATATATCAATATCTTATCATATGCAGTTGAACTGGCATTAGGTGCTATTTTAAGTACGGGCTACAAACATCTCCAACTTTTTTATTTTGATTTTCTCATCTATTCATCTATACGAACACATATAATATAAATTTTAAATTGCATGTTCAAAAACATTTCTAACTATTTTAATTGCTTAAAATTGTTATTTATTTATAATTTTATAATGTCAGTATATAAATTCGAGATTATTGTATATTGAATTAATATTAATGATATTCAAATGATAAATTAAAGAATTTGTCTTATTTTGACTTATTATGCAATAGTTTATTTTTCATATTTTTATCAAGGTAATTCGAATGAAATCAGCCTAAGAAATATAAAAACACGACTTTTCTCTAGATATTAATTTGTGATAAGATAAAACATATTTTATTAAATATCAACCTTCAATTGACGATATAAAATCAGGAACTCAGCTACTGAAGCACATTACAATCATGTCGAAAGTGCTACTGTTAAGTCTCGCTGTGTTAATATCACAATGTGTCGTACACGCGGAAGAAAAAGAAGGACCAAAATGGTGGGAAAATAATATTATTTATCAAGTGTATCCACGTAGTTTCAAAGATAGTAATGGAGATGGAATTGGTGATCTTAACGGTATAACCAGTAAACTTGAACATATCCGTGATACTGGGGCTAGCGCCTTATGGCTTTCGCCAATATACGCTAGTCCACAAGTTGATTTTGGCTATGACATATCCAATTTTACTGATGTCGATCCAACTTATGGGACACTCAAGGATTTTGATAATCTTATTGCTAAGGCCAAAACATTAGGTTTAAAGGTTTTATTGGATTTGGTACCAAACCATAGTTCAGATCAGCACGACTGGTTTAAAAAAAGTGTGAAGCGTATTAAACCCTACGACAACTACTACGTTTGGAAGGATGCAGTTGTAGGAACTAATGGCACAAAATTACCACCTAACAATTGGATCTCTATTTTTTCGGGATCTGCTTGGACATGGAATGATGAGCGTAAGCAATTTTATTATCACCAGTTCGCTAGTGCTCAACCAGATCTTAATTACCGCGATCCCAATCTTCGTAAAGAAATGGAGAACGTCATGACATTCTGGTTAGACAAAGGTGTCGATGGTTTCCGTATCGATGCCATAATTCATTTGTTTGAAGATGCGAAATTGCGTGACGAACCGCTTTCTAACAGGCCTGGAGTTTTGCCAGACGACTATGATTATCTCATACATTTGTACACGAAAGACCAGGATGAAGTTTATGAATTGACAAGTAGCTGGCGTAAACTGATGGATAGACACTCCGAAACTCATAAAGCAAATAAGAAATATGCAATTGTAGAGGCAGGATCACCGATTCCTTTGATGATGAGGTACTACACAGTTGGCGTAGATCCATTCAACTTCATGTTTATAGCAAGTTTGACTAACAACTCACGTCCATCAGATTACGTACGTGAAATTGAAACATGGATGAATAACATGCCGAATGGAAACAGCGCCAATTGGGTCATTGGGAACCACGACAATAAGAGAGTCGCCTCAAGATTTGGTTATAACAGCAATAGGGCGGATCAGTTATCAATGTTGGCAACTATCTTACCGGGAATAACAGTCATTTACAATGGAGACGAAATCGGTATGGTAGATCGGCCTATGACTTTTGAGGAAACGGTCGACCCAGCGGGTTGCAATGCAGGAAGGGACAGGTATCAGTCAAAATCTCGAGATCCTGCGAGAACACCTTTCCAGTGGGATAATTCAACGAGCGCTGGATTTTCTACAAATCCGAAAACGTGGCTACCAATTCACGAAAATTACAAGACTCTTAATTTAGCTACTGAAAAGATAACTGCTACCTCGCATTTTAAAGTTTTTCAGACACTTGCAAAGCTAAAAAAATCTTTGACTGTCCGCACCGGCCACCTTGAGATAAGTACAGATACAAATAATAATGTCCTCGGAGTTGTTAGAAGATTGCCTCATCACACACCTGTCGTACTGTTAATTAATATTTCCGAAAAGGACATCAAATTAGATCTTAGACCTTGGTGTCATGTACCGGATTCAATGCGTATCCATGTTGCAAGTGTAAAATCGGGACTAAAAGAACAAACTGTTAAGACTGGTGAGTTTTTGCTTCCTGCTGCAGCTTCAGTAGTTTTAACAGGAGAAACTCTGATGTGATGTAATGCTCTATAAGATATTAATATACAAAAATTGTAATCGATTGTTGAAGTCAATTTAAAATATATTATGTAAAAATAAAATTAAGAAGTGTTTCTTCCAAAGTTTAAAATTCTTAGAGTATTTATTTAAATTCTTCAAAATATGAAAACTGTAAGAATCCAGAATAATATCCTAAAAAATCCTTGGCATCTTTTTCTTCATATGAATTATTATATAAAATAATTTAAAAGTAAAATTACTTTTTAATTCAAATTATATTTTTTTAAATTTATTATCAAGCTTGTAAATACTCATAATTCAATCGCAATAACTTTACTTAGAAATTCATAAATTGACAATCTTTTTGAAAAAATTTTAACTTGCTGATAACATTTATGTTTTTTAAAGACCTCTCTTTTTTATAGAGTATTGTTTATCGCTATATTGCACAATATTGTTTATCACTAGAAAATAAAATATCTACTGTCCGATATTTGTTATCGACTTCGAGGAAAGTTTGTGTTAATAGGTTTCTGATTTTTCGATTATCTATGCAACAATAAAAACAGAACACTCAATACTAAGTTTTCCTGATGGTATCTTTATATTTTTCAAGATAAATATAATTTTTTTAAATACCTATTTTGTTTCACGATACTAGAAGTACCGATTATTTAAGTTTTATAAAAATTGATATTAAAAATGATATTACAATTGATTGCCTATATTTTTGATCGAGTTTTCTATTCACCATAATAAATTTGTTAGTCTCGAAACATTTAAGTTTAAAATTAATACACCGTTTCCAAAAACCATCGTTGAGAACTAAGTAAATGAATTTAGCGTGAAAATACGTTAAGAGTTTTTGTTGTACAACATTTAAATGTCATATTTCAAGAAGATACAGATAATGGTCGTTTTCGATACAAGTGCGAAAGTGTTGATTCTAGCACGAGTGTGAAGGTCTCGCTTCGCTCGAACGACAATCACACGAGTATAAAATCAGCTTCCGCACGTGTATCGAACAATATTTTTTGATACAGGGGACCTAAAAGCAATTTTAAAAATTTGTAGAATGCGTAAAGTCGCACTTTACATACACCGTATCGAAAAACTTTATTTCTTTTCTTAGCCATTCTGTTTTTCTTGAAAATTTTTTTGCAATATAAATAGTAGGCGAAAACATGTTAAAAGTATGTTTTCGGATATTACGTAAAACTGCATACATAATGTAACTCAACATGTCTACGTATTAACATGTACTCGACATAAAAATTCATTTAATTTAGAGAAATACCTAACACTATGATTTTTATATATACCGTGCTTTAAACTAGAAGAAGATCTGAAATATGTGAGAAGGAATTAAAGCTTTGTATTTTTCCAAAGCAAGCCGTGCGCAGGTCATTAAAATGTTGCCTCCCAGTCAAAAATAATAAATCTCGTAGAAACTCCTCCTTCTGATACGCAACTATGAGCATTGCACTTCTCACACAAAGCAGGTATGTGGTAATGAGTAGTGATAGCAGATCGTGCATCACCGGAATCACTGGCTGCGTTCCACGATTTTCTAATCGCTATACGTAGAGAGTAGCACGCTAAAAGTCCATTCCAAGCGCAAGACACGCGCGTGCGGGAAACTGCAGCAGATCGGTCGATCTAATTAATATTCCGCGATACGAGCGGAGAAGCGCGTTGTCCGCGCATCTGTTCCTCCTAACGATCGGTTATTCTCGGGAGAGAAAAACTCGCCACAAGTGAAAAGAGATTACGCGCTTACGCACGAACGCCGCACAATTACAGAAATCGACGCGATGCCGCACCGCCAATGTTTACATTTACCCCTTTTTCCCGACGCGTTAAAAATCCTCTGCGTACACACGGAGTTGCCATTAAAAGGCAATAAAACACCGACGCGCTCACACACGCGGATAATTGAGGTTTTAGTGGCTGTTGCGCCGCGGATGTGCGGCGATTAGCGGCGCGGCGGCAAATCGACAAGCTCGAGGACACGCGCTGAACTTTATGCGTCGTTAAAAAATGCTGACTACAAGAGCGTCATGATTTTCGCGTTTACAGTATCAATTGATTACAAGATAAGCTCGATCTTAATAATATTTAACAGCGCTTCCTATCGTTTCTTCATGCTCGTGGCTGGTGTAGTTCTTCATGTTTCACTAGCTGGCTAATGATTTTTTTGTTAATTTAATCACATTTTAAATTACACGTGTAATTGAACATTAACATTACGGTAGTCGAAATTGAAATTAATGAGTGTATTAATGAAATCTCGGTCAATCGCATGTTACTTAAAGATGATTAATTCGCTAAAAATTAAAGCACGCATCGGCTTTTTCAACTTGGGATGGAATTAAAGTGTAATTGATAACTGAATATTGATAATGACGTTTATTGATAAAGGCAATTTGCATAAAAAAATAATAACAGTAAAATTCCTGTTAGATTGAGTAAATCGTCTGCATTGCCTCATATTGTTTATTTCTCTGGAATATCAATGCAGGCATGTTGCCTGATATCTGACGAAAATCACGTGAGCTGGAATTCCAATCGATCGTGAATTACAGCAGCCGATCGTCCCGAAACTGTACTCGAAAAACGGAATTCTTCCTGGAACAGTTTATTCTAGCGGATGCCGAAGAGCGGAATAAACGCGGTAATGGGCTAGTAGTGGATCGGGCCCTTAATGCAGCCCGATTCATAACCCTTTCCAGGCGCAATAAGCGGGACGAATCGATACACACAGCGAAACGCTGAGAGTTCTTTGCACGCGCGCGCGCATATATACACACACGTGTGCAAACCGTAGCCGATTCTAATCGGGATAATGCAGCCTGAATAATTCTTCTCCCTCTCCTCCCCCTCCCACTCACTATGTTTCTTCTCTCCCTCGCTGTCCGTGCGTAATGCGTATTTGCGGCGATATCGCCGAAGCATCTTCGCGGGCGCGCATAACGGTTGCCGCAATGCATATCCGCCCGGCGGGCCGCTGAATTATGAAATCGGATGCTCCGCGCGTGCACCACGAGATAATGATAATAATAAGCCGTAAGCCGCGTGGTTGGGATTGCACTTTTGCCGTATGTGATGCACGCGCAGAGGCCGAGAGGAGACGCGAAAGTGCGCGAATTTCCTTGCACCTAGCGGTTTTTCGTACAGCTCGATTTTCCGTGCTTGCGGAAGAGCGAAAATTCACAGAGAGATGTGTATATAGTAGCATGAAACAAATTCATCTAATCAATTGGTATTATGAGCGCAAAGATTAAGATTCACTTAGCCGTGAGAAGGTGATTAGAAAAGCGCAAGTATGGTGTTTGGGTTTATACAGCGTTTGATAAATGGAACTGGGAAAGATGCTCAGGGAGCTGAGTGTTTTTGTGTAACGCAGCGTGTAATTGCTAATGAATAAACGGATAAGCTGAAAATATAAGCCCTCATACTTATCCTGAGTACTACTAATTAACAGGTGTGTACTTTGCACTTTATCACTTCCATCACTTATCGTGCACAAAAATATTTGTTATTCAAAATGTTTACTTCTTGCTTGATTTAAATGAACATAGAGTAATACAAATAGTTTGAATAAATTATACAGAACTAAATAAAATATATCCATTATATATATATATATATATATATATATATATACGGTTTATATGGTTAAGAAAATTCAGTTCATGTATTATTAAAGTTATACCGCAAGCTTTTATACAAAATAACACAAACCAAATGTTTCTTCTTAAAAAAAAAAAAAAAAAAAAAAAAAAAAAAAAAAAAAAAAAAAAAAAAAAAAAAAAAAAAAAAAAAAA
>JAYJLV010053188.1:0-19305 GCA_036873485.1 Torymus texanus
AGAATTCTGGTAAAATTTCCTACAAATTATGGTAATTTTTTGGGTTTTTACAGCCTGTGGTGGCTTTACTAGAATTACGGTAATTTTTCCAAAGTCATTTAGAATTTTTCCTAACTTTTTTTCTCAGAGTGCACACACTCACATGTGTGAGATTATGTAATCTACAAAATTTCTAATTTCCAATGCACACATCGCATCTCCTACACATACCTTCGGCCGCTCCAATCTATATGCACTTAATCCCTCATCTCTCGCACGCACCAAATTCTCTCTCTCTATATAAATATGTACCCAATAAACAAACATCTCTTTTTGATGGTGGTAAATTGGACATTCAACACATCTTCTCTCAGGTAAACAAACGAAAGTCTTTGCGCGTGTACGGGTGGGGTACCCTTGAATTTGGCCACCAGCAAAGACAATTAGCGGGTCGACTGGTGTATAAATAGTACCTACTCTAGCCGCGCAACAGACAGAGACGCATAGGCGTGCGCGCGCGTGTGCGTGCTTGGGGCCTTGCATTTCACTGCAGGGGGTACGGGTGGTATTTTATACTACTAGGGAAGTACCAGAGAAATACCTGCGTACGGCGTCTATTGTCTCTGCCACGACTTCACTTATATGGAGAGAGTGGAGGGAGACTGTAAAGGTGCGCAGGTCGAGTGGATGCTAGAGTGGTTAGTCGATGGGACTGTGGGGACTGCGTGTAAAAGTGAATTTGAAGACGGAGACAGAGAGTGTGAGGGAGAGAGCGCGAGAGCGAGAGAGAAGGAACGAGAGGTAGGTAAGTATATGAGAGAGGAAAAAGAAACGGAGGGTAAGTAGAGGTGCGTGTTGTGGGTGGAGGGTGGGAGGGGTATGGGATATTGTTGATGTTTTGAAAATGGTATCGGTCAATGATAGTGTCGGGCTTATCGAAGAAGGTGATGAGCTTCTTTATGTGACGTTCTATAGATAACTTATTGTCGATATTGATCAAGCTTATCACATGATTAATCTATATCTGTTCTGATAATATCATGAAATCGCTGTACATTGCTACGACTCATATCAATGTACTTGGCGGTATTGACATTTGCGATATATTTTAATTACTATAGGTGCCTATCAAATCTGCCATCGTGCGCGAGAAATCGACAATTTTTAACCAATTATAAGATAAATTTCACCGCAATCGAAGCTTTCTCAATAAATGTTATCGCAGTAAAGACGCGCCATCGCGTTACTATACGTCCTCGTTTTATCTTCCTTCTAACCGATTCTTTAGCTTTGTTGCCGTTGCTATTTATTATTTTTATAACTTCCATTCTCATATAACATACATATGTATATCGTATCTATAACAAATGCTAAATATCGCGGTTGTCAAAAGTCACACCTCTCGCTGCACCATCCACCTCACAGTACACCTTACCTCCCATCTGTTACACTGTATCTCGCCCATCTATATCCACGTGAGAAAAAAGAACTAATCGCATCGTTCTTCGTGCTTGCGCACACCATAAAACTGCACATGCGCGAGAATACGTCAGGCCCCCTCATAGAGAAAGCCCCACGTTGCTTGCTAGCATGCATATGTATATATATACACGCACTTTCTCTACCGTATGAATATACACGAGCGTTTTCCACACGACGGCGGCATGTGTTGAAAATTTTTCGCGCACATGGTCGACACACGGAAAGAGAGAGAGAGAGAGAGAGAGAGAGAGAGAGACGGGGCCTGAAAAATTCAGCCTCGTAAATGCAAATTCAAGTGCAAGAACGCGCACGCGCGGAAGGAAGGAAATTGCCCGGACGACGCAGACGTGCACCGTATGTTTGACACATGGACTGAACGTGTAGCATAAGCGCGTGCGGACAAGGCCCATAATATAAGTAGTCGACGGGTCCCGCGGGTCCTCGTATATAGCCATATACGGCATCTGCGTTTCGAGGGTATATACATGAGAGACAGAGAGAGAGAGAGAGAGGGGGGGGGAATGGTGTGTACCTGTTTTTTTTTCTTCTTTTGCCTGTGAGATAGTTTATGTCTTTTTATAAGCGGGGTATATGGTGCTCTATGGAACTGAGGTGTTGGAAATTTTAGTGTGGAAGCGGGTGGCTGTGTAAAAAAGTGCCGATGGTGATGGTGGTAAATGGGGATGAGATATAAGTATGGTTGAAGGATTGATTATTGTTTATATTTATGTATGTGTATTAGTTGGATACAAGTGGATTACAATTACGTTTTAGGTTTAGATTCCTGACTAACAAAAAAAGTAAAATTCTAAAAAAAATTATTATTGATATTTAAATTTAAAATTTAATGTAAAACTACCTTAAATGCCATATTTAGTACAAAAATTTAATTTTGTTACTAATAGATTAACATCAATGTATATACGTATTGCACTTCAAAAACACACATTAGATTTAAAATAGTTTTTCATAGCGAATAATTTCAATTAAAACCATCAATAACAAATTTTTCAGACTAAAAAACATTTGGAAAACCTCAACCCAACCCGTAGTCCAAAAAAAAAAAAAAAAAATTCTCTTACACTGAAAACCCGCAACAACTTAGTATACAGTAGCATTGAAACAGTAGCCACCAACTAATGCACTGCGGTGTTCATATACAACAGGTGCTAATGGCTCCTTTCATCGGTACAATGGCGTTGAAGAGCTATACAAAAAGGGGCGTAGGATTTTCTTGTTTCGAATGAATGAATGACTCTGCAGGTGCTACGGGGATCGAGCGCTTTGCTTTTGAATGGCGACAAGTGCCTCGACAGCGCCGAACAATGGCTACTTCGGTCATGGCATCGTTGTCTCGTTTTTCTCTATACCTAGAACAAAATAATTGAATACGTTATTTTTAAAAGTTTTGTAGAATTTTTTTTTATTCATAAATTTTTATTCACTATTTTATTTTATTTTAATCTTATGGTAAATCACACGGTTAGTGTTTTTTAATATATATATTTTCAAAAACTATATCAATATTAACACCTCACGAATTCTAAAATCTTCGTAATCTATAAACCGTAGAACTTGTTAATAAAAAATCCTCACAAATAATATCACATCACAGTATACGATTCGTTCCATACCTCGCACGTATATTTCTATTGGCTACCAAAAAGGCTACCGTAAGTTTACGAACCGACTTATTATACTGCTACTCTATCTCCCACTGCGTTTCTGCACGTGTTGCACATGCATTCACCTCTTATATATATTATCTTATCACCAACCGCCGCACCTCGCACTCTCTATTTTCCTAGTCCCAGCTAAGCGTAATTGATGACGACGACTCGGCTCACGCACGTATATATACATGTACATCTGCGCATACGTTTACCTCTTGACTTCGTGACTCTGTAGTGTAGCGACAACAGCTTTTGGAGAAAACCAAGCTTCCCGAGAGAGAGCAAATATTTTCGATCGCTTGGAAATCCTAAGACCGACTGACAACTGTGCGTTCGTATATGCGCACGCGCGTGGGTATATATAAGTGTTTCGAGTGGCTGCAGTAATTGGATTTCCAGGTAGCACGTGATGGCCATTTGGCTGGATTAGTGTACGGGAGTGCGGATGATGGTAAAAGTCAGAGAGTGAGGGTAATTAGGGGGAGTGGTCGGGAATGTTGTAAAAGCAATGTGTGCGTGATTTGGTTGGCGCAAGCGGTGATGGTAGGTATAACGGGTTTTTATGTTATAGGTGGTTTTTTTATTTGTTTAATGTTGTGCATAACGGTAGGAAAAATTAATATTAGTAAATACGAATATTATAAGTGTCAGTGATTCTACAATTATTTACTTAAAACTCTTACATTATTTATTATGTGTGTATAAGGTAGTACAAGATCGGTAATGTCGGTATTACCGTGCCGCCATTCAAATGTTCTTGTTTATGAAGTTAATAAACAGCGAGTATATCAGAAATGCTTGTTACATAGATTTGCAACCTACTGCTGCCTTTCTGTAGATAACATTTATTATCAGTCCAAACTTGTAAGAGATAATACTGATACGAAGTTTATCTCACATGTCAGTAGCTACCGTGCCGATAACTCTATACACTTCCAATCAACCTTACACGTCTTGTCTTACTAGTCATCTTCGTAGATATCCCAACTTTATGTTTCATTAAGGCGGTCTTACGCGTATGGGCCTTTGTGGCCAAGTCGCTTGAAAAAATGAATTAAAATATAATTATCAATAATAAAATATTATATACTATAAATATAACTAATTTTTAACAAAACAAGCCAAGGTAGGTCCGTTGATCCTTTTTAAAAAAAAGCTTCTGCGTCACTTTTTTTGGAGACCGGTTGATGGATTTTGATGGGGTGAAGTGCAAATTACTTGAAGCTCTGGGTTTTGAAAATTTTTTCATTAAGTATGTTTTTTATATAAAGAACCATTTTTAATCCTTAGTTTTTTCAATTTTTATGGTTTTTTTTATAAAAAACATACTTAATGAAAAAATTTTCAAAATCGAATGTTTCGTACCATAGGCGGGTGTGTAACAAGTAATTTGTACTTCACCCCATCAAAATCCATCAACCTGTCTCTAAAAAAGTTACGCAAACAGTTTTTTTTTTTAAAGGACTATATTTCGGGATGAAAAGGATCAAAGTACCTCTACTTTGGCTTATTTTGTTAAAAATTAGTTATATTTATTGAATATAATGAACTTGCCTTCGAAGCGCGACCGCGCTTCTGGATTTTATTTTTGATAATTATATTTTAATTAATTTTTTCAGGTGATTTTTGCTTCAGAGGCCTACGGGTGTAATATAGTGTAAATTTTAGCGCCTGCTAGTGACGGTATCTCCAGAAAAGTCATTTACGACACATAATTATAAGTCTTGACCTTTAAGTATTCTCATAAATGTCATAAATCTGACTGTTTCACAGGTTCAAAATATTCGTTCTATTCCATCATCTCTATATACCTGCTTGTCCATACTATTAATAAATAACTTATAATCAAAAGTTTAACAATCAAATCAAAATTCACCAACCAAAAGAAAACAAAATCAACCGGATTACTCAAACAACACGTTCTTTCTAAACTTTCTCTCTTCCGCAGTACTATATAATACCTCGCGCGGAATATTATATGCTATACGTATTATACGCGCGAAACTTTGGCTCGTATCCAGCGCATCGACCGCTCCGATATAAACAACTCGGTACGGAGGGCCTGATCAAAGCACCTCGGAATAATACCCGCGCGTTCCCGCTATATATTGAATATATTTTTCAATGCTCCCGCGAGCGTCCGCGTATGGAGAGCGTATATATATACGTAGCGCGAGCGTGAATATCTTCGAAATAGAACGCGCGTATTATTGTAAGGAGAGTGAGAAGAGCGAAGGGATAATTGCGAGAGTGGGAGAACGTGTGGATCGAATGGATGCTGGAGAGGAGAATGGTTATGGCTGGTTGAGAAGAGGAGGGTTTCGAATGCTTGGGTTGGATGAGGTGAAGTAAGAAGTAAGATGGGAGATTTGAGCTGAGAAAGTGCTATGATGAAATTACTTATACGGAAATATTTATAGGTTTGTTGTGAATTGTTGGTTTTTCTATGCGAAGAGATTTTAATGTGAAATGGCTCAATTTTTGTAGTATGGAGTATTTTGTAGTGTAAAAAGTATTGTAAAGCATTATAACCTGTGTATGAAATGAAAACTATGAGAATTATATGGGGATATATTGGACAAAATGTATACTAGACGTATATATAGAGTAATAGGATATTGGAAAAGCAAGTAGCAATATATGGTTTCAATTGTGCCAAAGATGCTCATGCAACATTTCACCGATAGTTTTGGCAATATACTACTAATGGCACAATAAAATGGCTATATATACGCAATATTATTGTAATATTATGAAGTACTAAGTATTATATAGATGAATCGGTGTGATTAAATGAAAAATGAAAGAAATGAAGAAGAAAGCGTTTACTTGTGTAAATATATAGTTTAAATAATTGAAAATTTTAATGTTCCATTAGAACGTATAAACTTTCGTATACATTATATACGTACACATTTTCTTAAAACACATGTAAATTTCAATTAATGCATTCGTTTCAGATTTATAAATTCAAACACATCAAGCGAGCGCTTATATAAAATAAGTAAAAATGTACACATATTCTCCTTTATACAACCTTAACAATCAGGTATACAAACTATTCCCCTATACACTACAATAAAATTCCCACCTCGAAACTTAACGTTTTAGAACCTCTAATCTATCCACGTACACTTTCACTTCGACTTCGCATCGTCGCCGTGCCTCTATTTCTGTGCCCATGTCCGCACGCAAACCATCACTTTTGCACGCTTGCAAATGAAGGGACGAAGATAAGTCAGCTCGTACTCATATATATACACACACGTAAGTCGTAAAAGTCGTGAACGATGCGCATACAGTCGCAGGATTTATATTACGAGACACTCGTGGACTGTCACAACAAACGCACAGGCGCAATGTAACGCGAGCGATCGATCAAATGGCTCCGTCGTCGCCACTTCGTGGTGAGACTCTTGGTTATATTGCTGGTGCTGGATTATTGCGGACTTTTGTTGGAGTGTGTATATATATGTGTGTGTGTAGTTGAGGGACGAGCAGCGAGGAGTTAAGCGACGGCTTATGGGTAAGAGATTTTTCAGTGCTCGAATAAACAATGGTAATTTAGATGCACGTGCGGTACGGTGTCTTCGTATATATATTATATGTGAAAAGGAATGGCAAGAAGGTGTTTTTTTTCAAGTGAATGTAATGTATAGCATATACTGTTGTTTAATAGTGAAAATATTGCAAAGAAGAATATAATATTTGATACTAGAAAAAACAATAATATTTATTGTATATTATTATACAATTACATGGATTTCAAGACTTTGATAAAAAGATTTGCAATTTTAATACATATATGAATTTATTTTCGCACAATTATCTAGAATTGCGTATTGCCTATGAAATGTATAACATAAATGAAAATAAACTCCAATTTGATTATAAAAACATAAAATCTACATTATATATGTACTTTTATTATTCTTATAACAGTGCGTTTATTAAATCTAGCATGAAACTTTCTTATATTACATATACACGTACGCTCATACATATCTACCGAACTCTTCCCTAAAAATCCCCAAAAACTTATTTATATACCCGGCCCGCATACTTTCACCCACATAAACCCTCTTCTCTCTCACTCTCTCACTCACTCACTCTCTCTCTCTCTCTCCACAGGGACTATATCCACACGCGCGTCTTTCGAGAGATGTCGATTACGCCGCTTTTTTTTCCCTCCGTTTCGCTCCTTTGTGCTCGCAGCAAAAGCTCTTCTCCTCTCCGACGGCGGCAGGAGGAATTTCGTTCTTTATACGCGCATACTCGCGTGCTCGCGTGTGCGTTCTCCTATTTTTGGACTTGGTTTGCGCGGCACGTAACTCATCGCTGATTTTTCCTGCTCATGCGCGTTCAGAGAGTCTGAGATCCCGTGGGTATATATTACCAAAGTGCCAGTTGGAATTTTTGAAAGAGAGGAAGAAGCACGCTTTGTGATCGGTATGATGGTTATTTTTGTGCGAACGATGTCTGATAAAAAGCGTTGGGGTAATATTGAGTACTGTAAGGGGAAGATAAGTCTTTGTGTTGGAGTGTGGGTTAGAATGTTATAGGAAAGGAAATGTAGTTACTTGGGTTGATTGTACATATAGTATAACAATGCTTGGAGTACAGTTTCAACAGGTTTATTATATATGTAGTCGCTTAATTTCTATTAATAATGAAATTTTAATAATAATCAACCCTTTACTCCTGATCTTGTAACCACGCAACCGTAGAAAAAAATTATATACATATCAACTGCACGTACTCATCGTTTATGAAAACCAAAAAGTTCACAGGTTCCTTTTCGCCGCACATCAAAGTCCGTCCGTATAATAAAAAGAAAGTGAGCACACCTCGCGAGTTTCATAATGTTTATAAATTTAGTCGTCGTCTCCGCGGTGTTGAGCCGCTTTATTTGACTTTTTACTTCATCTGCCGACATTTCTGACTGACAACTTGACTGTTCTCTCTCCCTATCCGCGCACGTTCGTTTCGTTTTCGCACGAGATACGTGCGCGTACGCATTCGCTTTCTTTTGCTTTGTCTCGAAGAGTTCGTTGTGGTTCTGATGCATTTCTTTCTGGGCTTTATTAGCGCGTGGCTTTTTCGGTAACGCGAGTTGTTTTGCGAAGGTTTGGAATTTTTGGTTAAAATGAATAATGTTGAAAAAAGTTTGATTAATTAGAGGTAAGTTAAGCTTTTTTTACATAGTTTTAAGAGGCTTCTTTATAAAATGCGTATACGAAATAAATTAGATTTTGTTATAAAGTGTATAAATTAGATTATTAAAAGTGGCTCATTCCGGAAACAAATTTTATTAGAACAAAACTATAATCGATCTAATTAGGAGAGTGTATACTTCGGAGGGAATACAAATTTTTTAGTTCTTAAATAAGCAAATGAAAAGTCATTTTTCGATACAGTATGCGTAAAATGCGATTTTACACATTCTATAATTTTTTAAAATCGCTTTTACGCCCCCTGTATAGAAAAATATCGTTCGATACAAGTGCGAAAGTGTTGATTCTAGCACGAGTGTGAGGTTTGTCGCCCGAGCGAAGCGAGAAAATATACTATTTTCTACTTTCACTTTCTAGTTTTAGAATAATATTTATGCCTTTTCAAAGTTATCGTTTTAAAAGTATTTTTTAAGACTTTTTCCAAAATAAAGTTAAAAATGTCCAGAACTTAGATTTTTTTTGAAAGTTTGAGTCTATATTGCAGATATCTTAATATTTCTACGTCCAATACATATCCTACAGTTTGAGTAAAATCCTTGACCCGCAGGTAGTATACTCTTCTAGTAAGGCAGGTATGTGTCTTGGAACGTGCTCAATTCCATTACCTACACAGCAAAAGAAATCTTTATATTAAAGGAATGTCATTAACTATTAACGAATCGACATTTGGATATGGACAAACAAATATTTCTTAATAGTTAAAGAAATTCATTAACAGTTAAGAAAATCACTCGTTTAAGATGTTTTTTTTTATTGTAAAGTCATGGTTTCTTAACTATTAAGACACATTTTTTGGCTTGCGAAATGGAAGGACAAAATCATATTCCTTAACTATTGAGACATATTCCTTAACTGTTAAGACATATGAGTTTCACCATAAGAAAACAGATTTTTTGTATTAATAGCAGGAGAAATTCGCGTTCATCACAAATACTATTTGCGCGTAAAGAATAATTTTACAAAAATTAATTTTAACACTACGCAGAATAGTGATTTAAAAATTATATAATATTATTTGCTATTATTAATAAAATTTTAGTACTGTACTATGGTTTATCAGCGTCAAACAATTTACTGTCTTAGATTAAAATATATTTTAATTTTAAATTATTTCATAGATGCATATAAATCTGAACTTCAACATGATTAATAACAAATAGTATAGTATAATATATAGTATTTCATTTATTGTAAAAAGATGGTTTACAAATATAAATATAAGCATATAAAGTAATACATTCGTACATAAAAATACCTTTAGAAATACAATGTTCCAATATCTTAGACATTCAGTAATACAGTCAATGACTAATTTCAGTCCCTTCAGTCTAAACTTAAAGCCATATAATACTGACAAATCACGTACTACTAGTGTATACCTGCGGCAACTTAATCCATTAACGCCATTAAAATCAATCGTATAAGACTATCGCATATAATAAAGCTGTGCAAATCCTCACTATCCATAAAGTTGAGTTTCCAAGAAACGGATGCGGTCACCTCGAATGTTCTAAATCCCTCAGGTAAGTAATTTCACTTAACGTACGTGTGAAAAGATCGATTTTATTGCTAATAACCTTTATTCTAGTTGTGTTAGGCGCCGTAGCGACATTTTCTATATACCTACATCACGCGTGCACGTACTTCAGGTATATATTGTAATTTACAGCGCGCTAAGAAGATTTACCGACAAAATCTGCGCATTGTTCAAGGTGTCAAAGTCAAGACTTTCGGTCCGATTTTCTCCGGATTAATGCACCGCTCTTAGGATTATCGCATTATACAATAAGTATAATCGTATTCGTGCTTCGAGAGATTTTTAATTGCGAGAAATTAATGCGCAATGACAACCTCTCGTACTTTCTCTTTTATATAGACGCGCATAGTAGGTATACATCTCGAATACGCATCGCGCCATCTAAGCATCTCAGCATCATTTTCCCCCACCATCGAGCAGTCGCCGCATCGACAAGTCAACTCTCGCGTATAGGAGGCGCGTCTTATACATGGAAGGAGAGAGGACTAGTACGCCACCAGCAGCCACCAGTCGGATGCGGAGTTGTAGTGGGGGTCGCTGAATAATATCCGAATAGGCGGAGCAGACTTGCTGGTATAAGCTCTGGCAGGCATCGCGAGTAGCACAGAAGTGACTTGGTCTTCACAGCTTCCAGACGTGTATAGTTTCATAGTACCAGCTGTCCTATTGTATAGTACCAACCAAAGTGTGACTTTTCTAGATATTGTATACGAAGTGCTTCGTACGAAGGGATAGAAAGATAAAGGTAAAATGCAGACTGCGGCGCAACAGCAAGCGACGCCGACGGACGGCTACTCGTCGTTCTACGCATCGCTAAATGATAGCTCGGGTATACCTAATAGCGCAGGTAGCTCGGCTAGCAACTCGCCTGATCATTTCGCTGATAACAGGTTTTCACCTACCAATACAAATCAACATCATCATCTAGTAGATTTAAGCGCGCAAGTTAGCGAACTTCATCCTCATGTACCGATAGATGCGCGTCTTACTGGTTTCTCGTTACCGATGCATCATCATCATCATCATCATCATCAGCTGACTACGGCACATCAAATCTACCAGCCACATACAGGTGCTTATGTCTATGACTCAGCGTCGGGGAATCTTGTGGAAGGTGCTAAACTCTTGCCGAAGTATATCTATCATCAGGATCAGAATCCAGCATTAGAGAGGTATGAGACGAGAAGTCCTGGATACCTAGATCACAGAGATACCGATCATGTTCTATTTCTTGACGTACAGAGTCCTGGACAACAGCAACCTATATTTTCACCTACGGAAGTTCCCTATCCACTCAGTGACCCTCTTAAATACAAGACCGAACCTGAGGACTTTAAGCCGTTACCAGAGTGCACGTCAGAAATCCCCATTCCAAGTGTAAAGAAGGAGACGACGACGGCAGTGACTTCTTCACCGCGAGCTGGTAAAGCGACAAAAAGGAAGCGTAATGTCAGTGCCGATCGTGGTAACGAGTCCGATGATAATAACTCGTCCTCGTCGTTGTCTACAACTTCGTCGACGTCTAGTAGATCAAGGACGAAGATACGAAGGAAAGGAGGCGTAACAGAAGAGGAACTACACTCACAGCGAGTGATGGCTAATGTACGAGAACGACAGAGGACACAGAGCCTAAACGATGCGTTTACTCAACTGAGGAAGAGTATACCTACGTTACCTAGCGACAAACTCAGCAAAATACAGACTTTGAGGCTCGCTACCAAATATATCGACTTCCTTTATCAAGTTCTCAGTTGCAATCCCAAGGGAGAGAACGAAATTTGTAAGTTTTCTTTTGTTACTTTCTTCTTTCTTTCTGTATGTGTATATATGACTACGCGATACCGTAACTTTTCTTCTTTTTTTTTTATACGTGAGCCACTTGAGGTTTTAATCGCGCCGTTGACAAAAATCATGACCAGGGACGAGGGAGAAAAAAAACACGAGATAAATCGTCGTGCACCTCGTTCCCAACGTATATATGTGTGTGTGTGCGTATACAGTAGCAGTAGTGACACTTAACGGAGATGGAAAAAAAACTAACGGGGATCTTGACGACGCGCCTGGGTAATTTAGAGTTTTTTTCCTCTCGGTTGTGTGTTAGTGCGTGTAAAATCATTTTTGAAAAATCTTATTGAACGGAATTTGATAGAAAGTTGAATTTTTAAAAAAAAATAATTGACAATATTCTTCACTTATACTAACCATACAATTCTTTTTTTCATTAATTCCAGGCGAAAGTCGAGCGCGCAGTGCAATGTTAGAGGCGGCACGCGACATCGCTTACTCAGCTCACCAACCGCAAACTCAACAACAGACACAGAATCATCAACAGTCACCTGTGTCTCATGATAAACTTTCCTACGCGTTTAGTATGTGGCGTATGGAGGGTGATTTCAACCTCAACATCTGAGCAACCTCGCATTTATATAAGATATTTATAAGAGGATAACGTTCACACGCCGCTTTCCTCGTGAAAGTGAAACCACGTCGAGTGATATATATATATATATATATATATATATATAAGAGAGAAAGAGAGGCGAAGGAAGTTTCCAACGCTTTGCGCGCGTGTGCAAGGTTCACGTTGGATAACGCGCTTGTGTAAATTGTTTATTTATTATTATTTATTGCTGAAGTTGTAGGCGTATAATATACACGTATGTTGCAAAAGATAGTTATGGAATGCTTATGAAGTTATTATTCGTATTAGTATAAGAATAAAAAGGATATATTGCCGATTATTGGTGCTTAAGGTTTAGGTAACTTTTGAAGTTAACTTATTATAGAAACGAATTTTTTTAAAAATTCGAGGGTAGAATAACAAATACGTTTGCGAGAATTTTCTTCTTTTTAAAAGTTTGCTTCACGCGAGGAACCTTGAACGCTCGAAAAATCCGCGCTTAATAAGGTCTATTTCGGTCGTGCGAAAGAAAGATCGATCGTCGTGTCCTCCCTCTTCTCCCTAGCGTGTGAATATCCCGACGAAGCCGGCGTAGCGTCGACGGTTTATTTTAAACGCCAGCCAAAGCAAACTAACTCTTCGAGTTCTCGACTATACGCTCGCGTGTGCGCTTCCTAAAAGAATCGCAATTTTTGGCGAGTTTTGAACGCTTAATTATACAAAAAATGATGGTAAAATCGCTTTTTCTTATCAATCATATATACTTACATAATTATTGTATATATCGTTGTGTATACATACGTGAGTTACACGCGGTCTAATGTACGATAATTACAAAGAAGACGAGGAGGGAGAAAGAAAAGACGCACCGCCTGTATAATTGACGCGTAGACGCGCGTCTAACGTATGGTTGTAGCTTGAGTGGGAGGAAAAAAAAGGCACGCGCACGACGGAGGGAGAGATGAGATCCAGACAAAGACGCGGTGTTAATATGCGAAGCTTACGAGCTGTGTGTGTGAGCAGAGAGACAAAGAAGATTGTTGATAAATGTACGATGTAATTATTAGTGTTAAGGTACGCGCATGAGCGGGGTGAAATTATACGATTGCGCCCCTCGGTGGTGTAAACCATACAGACTAATTAGCCAAAGAGAAAAACACGCGTCAATAAAGACTATATATATATGTGTACAGTGAGTCAGTTGACTTACCTGTCAATAGCTCGGCGTTTGTGGGTGAAATTAGATTATTATATATTGTTAGCGGATAGGGGATAGGTTGGGTGTAAATAATTTATATATAGATACATATATATGTAAGTAATCCCTGGTAGAAAATTGAGCAGATTCTGGGCAAAATTTCTGGTCAACGCATGTTAAAATGGCGTTTATCTTAAAATTATAGAAATACTCTGAAATGAATTTCTAACAATGCCTTATTTTTAAAATGTTTGAGCAGAAATTCTGCCCAGAATCTGCTCAATTTTCTACTAGCGTCAATTTAATTTTTTTACTTTTAATATAACTTGCATCATCCCTTTAGCGTACACTGAGAAAAAAATTTAGTAAAAATTATTAAATATTTTATAAAAATTACCATACTATCTCATAAAGCCACCACAGACTGTGAAAACCCAAAAAATTACTATATTTTACAGTAAATTTTACAATACAGTATAGTAAATTTTCCTGCAATTCTAGAAAAATTTCTTATAAAGTATGATAATTTTTTGGGTTTTTACAGTCTGTGGTGGCTTAACAAGATAGTATAGTTATTTTTACAAAGCATTTAATAATTTCTACTAAATTTTTTCTCAGTGTAGCTAATGGTTGTAGGACATTTTTTCCAAGTCATTTTTTCGAAAGATTTTTATCGGACTCTTTTTTCGAAAGGATTTTTTTCGACTTGATTTGCTTCGAATGGTCTCTTTTTCGAAGACAATGTTTTCGAACAGTCTTTTTTTCGCAAACCGTTTTTCCGAACAGTTTTTTTTTTCGAGAAAAATGTTTTTAAAGGTCTTAGGATGTTTTCGAAAACAAAGACGTCTGAAAATTGATTTTTGAAAAAATGACTTTTGAAGAAAAGACTTACAACAACTGTCCCAGAACGAAAAAAACTCTTGTCAAAGTGATTTATTCTATTGAATAGTCCTATACGTTTACTAATTTTACGTCACTTAACGATATCAAAGTTAGTACTGATATTTTAGTTTGCTTAAAGGTTTAAAATAGTGTCGAATAGTCTAAATGGAATATTTTAATTTTTATATGTCGAATGTTGTAATCAATAAACAAAAACGTCTAAGTTTGCCTTACTTATACGTTTAAGTTCCTGCCTTATCGGTCGTTTAGTTTTATGTTTGCTCATACGGCCCACTTGGGCTTTTAAGTGCAGTCAAATCCTCTTTTATTTTTCTTCCCAGGAGAAATACGATACAAAATTACAATTGAACCATTGTAACAGAATTTTCATTGCTTACTAGAAGAGTATATTTGCAAGTCTGGGACTTTGCACAAACTTTAGGATATATTTTCGGATAGGAGAATATGAAGAAAGCTACAATAGTAGACACCCAGAAAACTGGAGCTATAAATATTAGGACTTATTTTTAGTCTTGTTTGGGAAAATGTTGAAAAAAGACTGTTCTTTAAGCAATAATCCAACAATCTAAAAAAATCGCCGTTACAAATTTATAAATAGAAAATGAAACTAGAAGAGAGCTGTCATCCACTTTTTCAAAATTAAAAATTATTCATTTTTGCTAAAGGTATGATAGTTTAAACACCTTAATTCTGCTCATATTTTAGTGCGTTATTTTTGTTTAATTTTAAACTATTAAAACTTAAATAAAAATTAATATTTTTTAATTCTGAATAATTAGATAAATGCTATATTTTTCTAATTTGAATTTATATTTTAAAGATTATTTGTTATTTTTTTAAAAAAGACTAAGAATATTCATAATTCCAGTTTTTTTTAGAGTGCTGTGGTTTACTATTCTTTATATATTCACATCCGAAAACATATTCTAAAGTTTGAGCAAATTCCTAACCAGGAAGTAGTATGTACCTGTAATTATTAATATATATTTAAAATATTTATTTTTTTCTTTACTTTTCTCAATTTTTCTAACTTGTGAAATAAATACTAAATATCAAGGAGCACCACAAAGACTCATTACAAAAGTCCAAGGCTTTTTGTAGCTCTGCACGCTATCACTTTTCATTACACACCGCGCTTCTCCGTGGCCTGCTCTCTTCCTACTTTGCATATACGCATATAACATGGTATAGTAGTAGCGACAGTGCGTGCCTCCTTTTTCCCGCAAATTGTGTGTACGTGTGAATATAAATGTGTATGTTTGTGAGAAGCAGCGTATGAGTGCGTGTCTGCAAGAGAGGAAGCGAGAGAGAAGAGAGAGAGAGCGAGAGAGAGAGCGAGAGAGAGAGAGAGAGAGAGAGAGCGAGAGCTAGATAGATATACTGAATTGTTTGGGCTATACTTTCTCTCCCCGTCCTCTCTTTCTCTCGCTCTCTCTACCTCTTCCTCTATTTTCTTCTCGTATGTTGAAATAACGTTGCACGATGCGAGGACAGGTGCACTCGTGTTACCTGCGTTGCTTGTTGGGAATCGGTTCTTCACTTCTCTCTTACGTTGTACTACAATTCCTTTTATCTCTTTTCCGTTTTATTTTCCAAAAGTCCATCCAAAAAAAAAAACTTGATTGCGGTAATAAAGAAGACCGGTAATTTCATGTCATATCATTAGTTTTCTATTTTTTGCATTTGGAAATAAAGAGATTATTATTTTAAGTTTCATTGTGAAAATGATCACAAGAAATCCACATGAGGTAATATTAATTGTGTGGATATTGTGAAGGGCCAAGTTGAATCTATAAAAGCCGTTAAGTTTCTCTTATGAGCAGATTTACGCGGGATTAAATTGATAAAAGTAAAATTACTTAATGTGATCGAACTTTCTTTCAAATATTTACTGCGTTAAACATCTCTGAATATTTTAATTGAAGTTTTTTTATATTGTAGAATATTTCATAATTAATTATAATAAAAAATTTTATATAAATATTAATTAACGTTTGCGGAGGTATTGTGTAAACTATTTTGTATAAAAAAGAAACATAAGAAATAAAGTATTAAATTTCGCTCATTAAAAGTTTGCAAAAAGTACTTAAGTAGTTTTGTGAATATGTGAGTGCATCATTTTAAAGTTATTAAATTGCAGCTATAAACTTTAAATATGGTTTCGTGGTGTTATAAATTGTAAGTACAAACTTGTACTTTGAACACGAAATTTATGGTTAAATCTGTAAAATAATAAAGATAATTTTGAATTGATATTCGTGTAGTATCGTTTATTTTTATTTAAGGAAGTCTCATACCTTTCAATTTCAATATCAAATTTTTCGGGATAAAGGGTATTTCATTACTTATATTTTGAAATAATATATATTAGAAAAAGACATTATTTACGAAAAAATAGGACAAGATAAAAGTTTCTAAACTCATTTTATGCAGAGATACCGCATTTTTAATATTTTATCTTTATTATAATTTTTCCTCGGAACTTGCTTGATGAATTTTTGTGCAATATAGTACAAATTTTTATGCAGTAATGGTCTAAAGAGTTGTAAATATTAAAATTATTCTATAAGCAATTTTTAAACGTTAAAAATTATAAGAAAACTGCCTAATGTAAAGTTTTTAAAATTTTTTTATGATTTTTGTCATGTAAAAATTATTTACTGAATTAGTTTTATATTTGTAACTATTTGTATCAGAACTATACAAAACATAAAGAATTTAAGTTTTATTTTATGCAAATCAATTAAGTCGTTCTAAAGAAAACTTACAACAAAGCTAAAATATTTAAAATAATGCATAAAATGGGTTCGAACTTGTAATTTAGCTTATTTTTTTGCTTTTAAGGTATTAGTAATTAGATCTATTTTTCCCAGATAAATTAGATGTCAAAATCTAAAGATATCTTCTTTAAGAGTTGTATTTCAGAATAATATTTACATAAAGAATCTAAATCTATACACGACGGAGGAAAATTTTACTATTTGAAATTGTATTTTTTTCTGACTGCTGCTAAAATAATAAAAAATACTATTTCAAATAGTAAAATTTGCTGAAAAATTAAAATTAGTATTTAAAGCAGTAAAAATTGCACATGTCGGGTGTGCCTCAGCGCTACTATAAAAATAGTAAATTTTCTTATAAAAAACTAAAGTTTACATATAAATTTTTTCCATGATAAATAAGCATTTTAAAAAGCCACGTTTTACATGATCCAGATCTCCGGAAAGTGCAGAACCGCCATCCTATTTTTCCATCATTTCGTGTGTTCAACTTCACTCGTCGCCTCCGTATGCGCATATATATGCACTCGGCCGGTTATTGCCATAAACTGCAACTCTCTATCTCTCTCTTTTTCTTTCCTTCGTGTAAGTCTCGCACGGTTGGCCTAGAAGACATACGTATCTGTATCCACGGAAATAACACTTTACGGCCAGCATTGTTGTGGTACGTTTCCGAGCTGTTAGCGTTTAATTTATAAATAGTAGGCGGTGGCTAGCCGCAGAGTATGTGATCGCGAAAGGCGAAATTTCCGCGAAAACGCGCCCGTGAGCGTAAGGCCATTAATATTCTCTGGAGTCGACGAGTTGCTATGCAGTTATAACGTTCGTAAACACTTTAATTTTCCATGTATCTACCTTTTGCGAAATTAATGCATGACCAAGAAATCATTGGTATTGCAGGCTTTAAACTTTATCTTTGTAGCTTTCCGAATGGAAATATTAATATTTTGAATATCATACCTACATTGTTTGAATATAATCAGATGTAATTTTATTATAAAATATTTTCTTATTGTTTAATGATATTTAAAATTTTCCTGTAACATGAAAAACGTAGATTTTTAACCTGCTTTATTTTCTTTAAAAATAAAAGTGCAAAAAGTTTTTTTATACTTTTATGCAGTTTTCTGTTATAATTAATAAATTAATGAAAACATTAAAAAGTTATATATATAGTCTTTTCCGTAACTGATACAATGAATAAATTATTACATAATATTTAATTAATATATTCAGTCATTTGTAGCAGAAAATTTATCATTTATCAATGCCCTTAAAAGCGTGAATAATGCCGTTTATGATAAAATGTTTTCCCATATAATTGATATATCATCATCAGGTAAAATAGAACAAGAGATATTTATAGTCTTCCAGAAGAATTAATCAACTATTTATAAAAATAGAATTTTTTAAAATATTATCGTTGCACAAAAAAGGCTCATTAGGAAAAAAGCGCGTCATTATC
This sequence comes from Torymus texanus, assembly GCA_036873485.1. NCBI lineage: Eukaryota > Metazoa > Arthropoda > Insecta > Hymenoptera > Torymidae > Torymus > Torymus texanus. The sequence goes on from JAYJLV010053188.1 coordinate 18,653, forward strand.
GTGGAAAACTCTCAGTCGCCTGGCTGAGCGTGGCAATTAAATTTCCGGCGGCATAACGCTCGCGCTGCTAAATCCAATTTATCTACTTAATCACCGCAAGCATATAATTGCCCAGACGATCCATCCATCAATCTAACTAGCGGTGCGCGCAATCAGCGTACCCGATAGAGAAGAAGTATCAAAGAAGGACAGGAAAAAACGTAGACGTCGCATACGCATTTCGCTCTTCTGTAGCCGAAATTTATGGACGGTGGCATAAGGGTATTAACCGTGAAATTCGCGGCGGCGCCCCGCTCGACCATGCAAATTTTCCGCATGCTGAGCCGGGCGCGTTAATAATAAGGTAAAGAGTCAGCCCTCACAGCGGGCCGGAGGCACAATGAGATGAAAATCTATTTAGGAGCTTGCATGAATTTCGCATTACTTATACCCGCGAAAGAACGCGAGGTTGTCTAGCGAAAGGTAATGTTTAAAGCTCCTGCCGTTTTAGACGGGTCAAATTTTTGTAAAAATTAAAAAGACGTTTGCCTTTTACGATTTCTAAGATATTTTTGTTTCTGAGTTATTTATTCATAGACTGAGAAAAAAAGTTAGGAAAAATTCTAAATGACTTTGGAAAAATTATCATAATTCTAGTAAAGCCACCACAGGCT
>JAYJLV010053198.1:5176-19303 GCA_036873485.1 Torymus texanus
GAAATGAGTGTTTTCGGAGTTTGCGAATTAAAAAATTTGTTATTTTAGTAAAATTTCATTTCTTGGAATAATTTAATTAAAACAGAAAAAGGGTTGATGAAACTTCTCGGAAATGCCTCCGACATCCATATAATCAGTAATAATTATACTGGCTCCATAAGTAAAATCAGAATTTAATATAAGTTGAAATTAGTTTTCGGACTTTGTTCTGAAAATATTAATACTGGGAAATCAAGGGAAATACTGCAAAATTAAATTGAATAATCTTTTCCATTAATTTCACTTTAATAACAGGCGAAAGTATTAAATTTTTCTCGCATATTCAATCTTCACATATATGAGAAAATCCAGAAAAAATTTACGTTTGTCATGGCCTCAAAGCTGTTGAAAAATTTTCTTTTTTAAGCTCTACCTTGATAAGGCACACCAAATGCATTCTTTCTTCTTTCTTTGAGTTCAAATTTTTTAAGAAAATGACAAAACGACTTATTCTTTGAACCTTTGCCATGTGGCCCAGAAATGTTTTATTCATAAAGTTTCAAAAAAGGAAATTGAAAAATGAACTTTCATATACTTTTAAAAAATTATAAGAGTTTAAAGTTGGGAGTCGACAAGGCATACTACTTTCAAAGTCAAGGCTGACGATTTCAGTGACTTATGTATTACATATCTTATCGAGTCTCAACTTTAAACTTCTATGACATTTAAAAGAATCGACATTTTGTAAGTTTAAAATAAAAGAGAGCTTTCTTGCCATCTTCATACAAAATTTCATCCATTAAAAAGTTTGTCACAAAGTTTTTAATTTTATACAATTTTTTCCGTACTTGATCACATAAAAAAGAAGAAAAGACGGGTCCGAAAGTTGTTCCTTAAAAAAAAAAAAACTTATAAACAGTTTTTAGGCTGCAATTTTCTCATATATATCTCTATATCATGCTATCTAAAAATTACAAATTTTTCCATATATAAACATTTCTCAAAACCACCGCAACACCTCGACATCACGTCCTTCATCTCCACGATACCCTCCTTCCCTTCCGCAGCACATTCTCCCACGACTTTAACCAGTACATCGCAGATCTCCTCCAACAGGGGGTACATCTGCTTCAATTTCCCAGAAGTGAAGGTTGGCGAGAGCTTCGACCTAAGCCTTCTCCACTTATCGTCAACCATCCTGGGCAGTGCGCATGAAAGCGGATCATTACGTTCATTGTGGTAACTGCCGCGGTTGTAGAAGTTCGAGAAATGCTTCACCAGTATGAGACGTGCTAGATCAGGATCCGTGACCACGAGGATTGGCTCGTAGAGGAGATAAATGCCATGGTAGCGATGATGCTTGAATTTCTCGTGACTGCGCTGGATGATGCCGCCTAAGTGTGAATTAGTTTTTATCGAGGTTTTATTACGTATAATATTGAATGATTGTTTATTGGTTAGAAGAAGTATATTTTTTTATTCTTTGGAGTTGTTAAGATTGTCCTTCGAGAAACTGGGACAGTATAGAGAAAATATGAGTTATTCGTGTGAACTAATCATTCGTAAAAATAGGTCAATGTGGTGGATAATGAGGTGGAGTTCAAGACGTTCAAATCTCTTTAATAAAACAAACTTTTAACAAGAAACAGAGGTATTTTTGATTAAAAAAAAGAGAAAAAATTAAATGAAATAATATTTTTTGATATAATTAAGAACTTTTTAGTTATCGTTAAATATCATGCCAAAAATCTTCTCTTAAAAAAGTGATGAATAAAATCTGTCATCATAATAAGACTGTTTTGATTGGTTTTTGTAGACTCATTAATTGGTCTATACAGAATAGGCGCGAAAATTTAATATGTTTGAATTTTCACGATTGAATTCTCGAGTTTGTAAATATTTAAAACTAAATATTTAAAATAGTATACGAAAAATTTTATTATCATAGTTATCAAATTCATGTTATTATCGTTCAATTCAAACTGATTGACAGAAACTTTTAAATTTAAACTAAATTAATCAGGTGCTCACATAACCTCAAAAAAAAAATATAAATAAAATAATGAAAACCAATACGCGCGAAGATCGTTAAATCTAGCTAGTATATCTCAAAAAATCTAAAAAACTTGGAATCCCATACATAAAAATCAATACAATATCAATTAAATCATATACACCAAACATTTTGATAACAGACCAATTAACTGCGAACAATCAACTTTCCAACTCGTTACAGCTACCGCAGTAAAACAATAGCTGCGGCGACTTTGAAAGCTAAAAGACCGTCGCGCGTATACATACGTATAAGTCGATCAGAAAGTTGTATATACAAACCGTGCGTCACTGCTCCACTAAAGTACGATAGAGGAACATTTCCCAACGGCACACTGGGCGTATCGTGAGGTACACCTTTACGTGCCCAAACATTGTAAACTACGTGTTTCAAGTACAAGTAAAAGCCAAGGCAAAGTCCTGTGATCCAGAACAGCTTCGATTGTAGCACAGCTTCGAGCGAATAATTCATGACTGGATTTCTGAAACCTCGAACTGATCTACACAAAGCAGCGTGGGGAACACGTTAATCATTCAAAGTTCAATTTCTAGTTTCAGTTTTATACTGATTCCAAAGCGGTGGGGCACATGTTGTTTGTTTGATAATACTGAGCGCAATACGATAAGTGAATTTTTCCTTGATATATAGCGTTAGAGAGACGCGTAACACTGTGTAATACAGTGCAATGATCTGTAACTGAAGTCTCGATGGTACGAGGAAAGAACGTTATCACAAGAGAATCTCCTTCTCGACTAGTGTCCAGTTCGTAGTGACTGACGTCTCGAGTGCCTGTGAATGCGCTGATGATTTGCAACTTCTCCAAGTTGTTACCTCGATGTCGAAGTGGACATCGCTATACGTTATTCCCTTCCGAGTGGCAAGTAAACGCGCATGTAAGTATGTAAGACGTCGGTCACTTTACGAAACGAAGGGAAATCTAGAAGGAGGTTTTCTTGCCCGTAAGTATACTACTTTTTGTGATAATAAACTTTCAACAAAAAAAGGCGATCAGTCTCTGACGAATATGTGTATTTTGCTTATACGCCTATGTGTTTCGGGTTGCTGTCGATTAGGCGTCTATCTATTTACGTTTTTATTGATTTCAGCGTTAGAATTAGTCGTAAATACAAAGGGTTTTCTCAATTGTCTGTTTACAAATGATAATGTGAGAAAATGCGACATAAACCTGTTGTTCTTATACAAAATAGTACATTGTGCAAATAAATACGCAAAGTTCGTGTACACGTGTCAAAAAATTTTTATTAAAATTTGAACATAGTTAAAGTTTATAGATGATATAGAGAGTGCGTTGTCACAGTTTTTAAAATAAAATGAGAAATTAAAAACAAATAACTAACTATAGATAATTTAAAAATCAAAGAAGAAAATGTAGGTAATTTAAAAATCTAATCAGAAAATTTTATAATACTAATTAATATCGGCTATATAAAAAAAAGAAATTGTCGAAATCGATTTTTGATTATAAGACGAAAGAAAATCATTAAAAACTCAAATCAGTGAACCTTGTCCCACAAAAATCAATAGAATAGTTCTCAAAATATCAGGAGTTTACATACACATGCGCACACACATACAAGCACACGGACACAGACACGCTTATCAACGAAAAAAATATTGAAAAAGGTTTGATTATACATTTAATCATTAAACGTCACTCATGCATCCCAAAATTGCGGGCGTAGCAAGGAACAAGGGGGTGCAGCCCCCAACCCCTAGTTTAAATTTGCAAATAAATTATTAAAAATATTTTTTTTTATATTTATAGCTATTTGAAGTTCTCTAAATGAGTTTTATACAGCTCTGAATTCTTGCGCGAGTAAGTACTTTCAAATTAGATGGTTCATCCTTAGTTACTCGCGGCGGAGCAACCTACAATTCCGAGTCGAAAGTCGGAGGTTTTAGACGATACCAAAAAGATAATTTGTTTAATCAAATTATAAGACCAATGTCTCAGGGATTCTCTGTTCCAAGTTATTTAATACCGAAAATGAACTATTTTGATAAAAATCATCTTTTTCCGTTTGATCATAGATTATCGAATATTCAAATTACTAAAATAGTTATGTGAGTATATAAAAGTTGTCAGAAAAACCTTTAATATAAGTTTTGTTTCATTGAGAAATATTGATTTGTCAAGAAACGATAGGCTTCCATTAAAAACCGAGGAAGTAAAGCGCTCAATATATAAGCCATAAAATTGTTTTTAAAAAAGAAAATTTTCAGTCATTTCCTTTCGTTACTTGTAATAACAAAGCTTTTACTGGAAACCTTTACACTTTTTAAACTATTTATGTAACCTGAATATTCGCAGCTATATGATCAAAAGGAAAGATATATAGTCAGTAGTGTAGTTCATTATCGAAATTAAATAATACAGCCACACAAAAAATAGAAGGTGGTCTGGTCCAGAACACTGACTATCATATCCGTATGTATTTTGATGTGCTGATTTCAAATATGACCTTAATTTTAGTCTATTACCTCAGGATTTTGAGATACCTATAACTTTAAAAATTTTGTTACTATCTCAAAGCTTCTTCTAAAGGAAAGCAATTGTCAGCATTTAACATTTAAAAAAATAAACACTTGCTTTTCTATGCCAGTCCCTATAAATGGATTAAAATTAAAAATGATGAAAAACGTGTATTGTATGTTGTGCTATACACTTTACACAGTTTGTATAACATTTTTATTTGATAAAAGCCTATTCTATTCGTTACTATACATCCTATTCGCTCAACGTCAAAAAAGTTTATGCCGAATTCGGAATTCGATTGATGAGGTTGCCTTTTGACCCTTTGAAACTGCATCTACAACATGGAACACGTATACTGATAAATGTAATAATAATTTATCGATTATGCAATACTAAATTAACACGATATACATTAGAAATGTATCTATATAGTTTTTATACATGTGCTCATATATTTCTATACTATAATCGTTCTTTTCACACTAGGTACAAAAACTAATGATCCTAGATCGCAAAACTAAAGCAAAAAAATGAGCTTTGCTAGATCAAACTCTGTTGAAAATTTCTTACCATGTATACATCTAATACATATATCTTTTTTAAATGTATATGTGTAATACTTATGATTTCGTATAATAAACTTCATGTCTTCATATGTATATGTATATAACATAGATCACGTTTCGTATACTAGCGCCATATATCACTTGCAAATTTTACAATATATTAGACGCGTTAATTATTTTTGCGCGGGTATTTTGTTTATCTACATAAATTTATGTTTCGTGTTTTTATTTAATCACTATTCAAGTAACCTTATTCTATTATGTGTACAGACGACCTTTTCACAAATTAACATTTTCTTCTAAAAATAATCAACTTTTTTCAATTTTCAGAAATTATAGATATCTAGATAAAAAAACATCCAAAAATTTATATTGCGATGTCATTTCTTAATTAAAAATTTAATCGTCAAAAACTTACGTTTTAGTAAATAAATTTCATTTTGTTTTAAAATAGAGAAATTCATTCTGCATCAAAATAAGTATAAATATATACAGAATGTTGTTATTTCAGTCCAAAAATTTTTCTGGTATTGTTAAATCGGAACGAGTGCTAAATTTAAAGAAAAAAAATTAGCTTGGCTCGATCAAAGTCCTCCCAGAATTTCTGTAAATGAAGTTACCTATATACCTATTACAATATACACAAATATACACAGACATAGGTCGACATAGACATTCTTTTTAACTATAGGTAGGTGTACCCCTGCACCAACCGTCCCGACTAAAAACTTCGTTTTTTAATAATCGGCACAACCTCAATACTCTATTTCGCGAATTTGATTTTGCGTAGAAATGCTAATTTATAGGATTAATTCATTTTTGCAATTAAGTATATAAGGACATGCTATGGTTTGTTTATATTTCAGTAATGTTATTTCATACTGCGTTTCATTGCTAGGTACAGAAAAATTCTCTAAGTCGATTTTTCAAATGTTTTTTTCACATTGTAATAATTAAAGGCGCGGATTATTATTAAACCTTAGAAAATGCCTATCACGAAAATTTAGATAAAATTATGTTCAAAGACATTGCTAAAGTATCTGTATAGTATAAAGATATACTAAAACTCAATTGGGGTTCTTCATTTATTTGTATATAATTTAATTTGAATACCCTTAACCGAAGAAGCCATTAACATAGCTACGATATTATATATACCATTTCGAAATTATTATCTCAGTATGTTGTGAATGGTAATTAGCAATTTATCAGAAATATGCATAAAAAAGTCGTAGCTCACCGTATAAATAGTGCGGGGACGTTTAGCAACGGCATCAATCCATTGCCAAGGTATATGAAAATGGTGTCTTTTTGCAAATACTTAGCGTTCTGCGCTTTATTATTGTTTGTTACCACAGCAAGCATTCATGCCGAAGTGCAAAAGGATTCGGCTGAGCTGACCGATACTGAATTACATCTACTACATACTTATCTCATTGCACAACAGAATGGTGAGATAGAAGAAGAAGATCTTGAGAAGAGCAAGCTGGTATAGACATTTTCCATTTAAATTTAGCATTTCAAACTTCGTAATATTATTTGTTTATTTTTGTTTTCTCCAAGTTTGTAATCGAAACATACTATGTTCAGAAAAATGTATTTTTCTTACTCTTAATTACACAATTGAACTCAATATCCCCTTTTTGTCAAAATTTTGTTTAAAGGTATAGGTTTTGGATATCTTTTGGCTAAGTTCTTTGGGACAAATTTTGTTGTAAATCGCGAAAGCATTACACACTTATATTCCTTTTTATACTGTAGATACTACCAGTTATCTTGGAAGTAGTAAAAGCGGCTGTCGAATGGACTACTAAATACATTTGCATCGTGGAAGCCGCCATAAGCTGCAATAATTATTTCAACAATATTAATAGCCTCCTTGCTTGTTCTGTACGTTTCTTCAAAATACCAAATTCTTAACATAAATTTTTGTAATAGTTCATAAAAATAACTACATGATATTTTTAGGAACAATACTTCAATGCTAATAAACAGCGATGCGACCTCAACTACACTCAACGTAATTATATTACTTCAAGTAAATAAGGCGTCTATAACAAATATTCTTAAAATTATTTTGTACAAATTCGATCTCATTAATTCTACGTACATATGCATGTGTAAAGTGTATGGATATAATAATAAAAGAAAATTTCAAATCAAATGATATAATGAAAATGATTTTTTCATAAGACGCATAAATCGGCCATCCTAAACAACGTATTTATTGTCCTGAATTATAAATTATCTTTAAAAAGAACATTTTGAACACGCTGATTGATGTTCATATCGCCGTGAATTGTTTTATACGTGAAGACGTAGTCCTGTAGATAATGAGTACTGTCTATGATGTAAATACTACAGACTTCGTTAATCAAACTATATCAAGTCAAGACAAAATGAGTTCAACGTCTTTTAAACTTATATGAAATATATCTTAGAAAAAAGAATTGGATAGACTCAATTTTATTTGTTAATAATTGTTAATTCGGTCTCCAAATTTGAGGATAATGTAACAAATTGGAGAGAAGAGTAAAAAATAATTTGAACATCGCTTAAGGTACTGACCTCGATACTGACTCTGGTAAGCTTACTACTATTTATAAAATAATCGGAAATTAACAAAGTTTTCTTATGGATAAGAAAATATTTCCTGGCATTAAGAGAGAGATAGAGAAAGTCCATTATCTTCTGACGACTTAGTAAGCCTATCTAGATCAGACTGGAGATCAGAAATCATTAGAATATAGCTTCAAATAATCCGCATTCGTAAATATATACACATTTCAAGCAAGATAGTAGATCGTTGATGAAAACACAAAAGAGTATCGCATCAAGATGCGATTCTTAAGATACGTCTGATGTCACCGCAGTTTGACAAGAAATACAGTTGTTAAATCTATAACTCCCTGTTCCACAATTTCGGTAATAAATGTTGGTGATTAATTCTATTAAATTCGTGCAATCTTTTAAATTCATATAATGCTTTGGTATAAATTTCCCTGCCAGTTTGCTCATCAGAAGTTGCTTTATTCCTATTGTTTTTCGGTATTTTCATATATATACCATTATATTATATTATTCAAAAGAAAACCAACATTAGTCAATGGAGCGTACTTATTTTGCCAAGCGAATTGTAAAATCTTATGCATTTCGAATAAAATCGATTTTCTCCTAATTAATACTAAATTAATTAATTTTAAATTAGATAAGAATCATAATAGAAATCTTTTAGAATATTGCTCAAAGGGAGATGAGGTCATAACAATAGTAAAATATGAATATTTATAAAAATAACTTAGTATTTATTGTAATAATTACATTTTTCATAAACTGCTAAATGAACATATAAATAATTTAAAAATGTAGTATATTTAAATTCAGCGTTGACTGACTGTCTGGAAGGCGTAGAAGTATTTCAGGTTGCCTGTTATCAGGAACCATTTATTCACGGCTACATAAAATGAACGTAAAATTACTTACATAACATTATTTTATTCAATTTTCATTCAAATTTAATATCATATAAATCGTATATTACGCTTTTCTTTATCAGTATTATAATTATAGTTTTTAATTTTTTAATTAATTGAGTAGTTAAAAACTAAAATTTGTACTTGCAAAATTCCACGTGTTATTTTGTATTGACGATGAGTATTCTTATTCCCCATTAAATTCACTATGAAAGGTGTTTACACATATAAAATGTAACATTCAGGTATTTAATGGTTAATTTTGGAATCTTTATGTACCCTTCGAATACTTATAAACGATATAAATACGTATTATTTGAGGTAGATCGAAGTAAAGATAAAATAGTGTAGTGAAGCGCAGTCACCCTCAAGCTTTTTTGTATGCCCGAACTCATGCTTGATTTTGGAGCATGCTCCACGCATGCATGCATGCACGCTTCATTACATATCAACAATTATTATATTTAAATAAAATATTTGTCTGATTATTTTCTGTAATGCATAGTTTGACTTATAAATATGTTACACGTTTTTTAATCTGTTATTAGATCTTTATAATTTAATTCTAAAAAATGTAACGTATATTATTGATCAGAACACATTTTTTAATTTGATGCAATATGCAAGAAATCAGCAGATAAAAACACAAAATATGAAGTATCTCAATTGTTCCAAAAGAAAATCCATGGATTTTTTTTAATAAACCGCTTACTTAGGTATTACCCTTTATTCATATGTTATAATATCTTGAATAAATAATGTTTATAAAATCACAAATATACAACAGTTGTAAAGAAAATGGCACGAGTCTATTACTTGTATGTATAGATCCCATTCGTTAATCTTAGTTGTTGTTAAATTAAATGTGACAAAAATAACTTGAGTATTCTGTATAAAAAATAAATTCTTTGAAATTCGTTGGTTACGTTGAACACATTCGAAATCGCTTTACAGTTTATTACGAACAGCTATAGCAGTATTTCCTGCATATAGTACAGAGTCTATAATTCCAAGTATCTGAAAAAAAATTAAAATTTTAGTTAATAAATATATACGTATTAAAAATCAGAGTATATAAAGTGTCACAGAATTCACAGCGAGACAGAGTTGTATGACAATAAGTAGTATGGCGAGACTCCTAATGTGGATATTGTTATGAAGAAAAAAGCTGTACTTAAAGGTTTGGTTACACACACACGCGTGCACACATATACCAAATTCAAGATCATTGTATTTGATTGTCTTAGCTAACTTACATCGTCCATACCAATACATTTAAAAGATCAGCTCTATTTTATCTCATATAAAAAAATACTAGAGGCTTTCCACGTCGAATGAGTGTCCACATTATAGAAGTCTCTCTCTTCTATAATATAAGGTAACTTAGGGCAAATCGACCACCTTAAGCGATTATGAGAAAGGGTTTAAAATATACTAGATTATACTACCAAAAAAAGAAATAAGAACCTCCCAGATGACATGAGACCTAATTTGGTCAATATTAAGAAAATATTATAAATTAACTAATAAACTATAAAAATATTCTTTTGACTATTATAAATCATCTTCTTCTCTTAAAAATGTGATGGATGAAATCTGTCATCACAATAAGACTGTTTTGATTGGTTGTTGTAGACCTATTCAATTGGTCTATACAGAATAGGCGCGAAAATCTAATATGTTTGAATTTTCAAGATTGTATTCTCGAGTTTATAAACTGAATAATTAAAAAACAAGAAAAATTTCTTTAATATTTATCAAATTTATATTATTATCATTTAATTTAAACTGATTGATAGAAACTTTTAAATTGAAACTAACTTGATCGCGTGTGCATATAACTTAAAAAAAAAAAATAAATAAATAAATAAAATAAAAAAAGCGTGTTGAATCTAGCTAGTATAAATAAAAACTAAATGTAGGATAAAGAAAGGTATTTTTGACACTTTAATTTATCATGTTAAAGGGATTAAAGAGATTTTGCTCTATGAAAAAAACTCTTTTTGATCATATTCTCAATCCTATTACTTGCAAAAGGGACTAAATAATGACTCATCATTATCATATTTCGTTAATCAACGTATTGTTCGTGAACATAATTTTGACAAATTTCATACCTTCTTATATTGAAAATCACATCTAACAAAAATTATTTAAAAAATTATTCTAATAATATTTCAAAAAGTATCTTTTTTTTATAAATTTAAAAACAATTTTTTTGATACATATTACTTCCGCATAAACCACTTTAAATTAGATTTAAATTAGATTTTTTACGACTATCGACTATAAACGTCAATGAAACACTCGCTTTGTTGGCTTTATAAAACGCACGACTCGCTGAAAACTGAAAAAAGAAATTTGCATAAAAATGTAATGATTATTCGCAAACTAATAAAAACGATTGATAAGTTATATTTTTCATATTTATAGAAACTGTCAAAAGTGGCTCAATTAGCTTAGTGACCGAATTATCCCAAGTTACCTTACAAATAAATGATTTTTTTTTACATACAGCAGCGATCATTCGTTTTCCAAATTCTCTGTTGCTTTCTTGTGCGATAACAGTTATTGATGCAATCAATATTAAAGACAGGGCGATTGCATTAAAAATTATGTCCTGAAATACGATACAAAATAGTATTGTTATCTTTGTACACACGAAGGATTCGAGTACGATATATAGAATAGTATAAGCAAGATTTTAACTTACATAATTAGTCTTTCCAATAATAGCTTCAGATACTGGCGAAAATACATAACTGATAATAAATATAGCTGTGCCTATCATGAATGCCGTTGCCATCAACATGAGAAACGTATCGCCGGCTAATAAGTATCTTTCGTTTATGCCGCTCACCTCCAGACTCATTATGATTATGCCTACAACCTGCGTGGATCAAATTTTATGCATTCATTAAAAATTATAATAATGTGATGGTGTCACTCAGTGCAACGAATTATTTTTAGTACTTATAATCTGCATATAATAGCGACTGGAAAGAATTGAAGAGTGATAGAGATAAAATAAAATACGAGAATAAATAACAAGACAGATTTATGAAGAAGAATGGTTTATTAAATGATTGGGGTAATACACCAAGTATTTTGTCGTAAAAAATTTTTTACCAGGTACATTTAATTATAGCCTCGAAATTAATGTTAAGTACAAAAGATTATGCGTGATAAAAAAAATTTAATTTATACCTTGCTATTATAATGTTATATTTGAAAATATATTTTGTAAATTTTATCACAATTAGACAACAAGGAAACATTTTCATTGACGTTGTAAAATTCTTTTTTACAAATATTGCCTTTTCCATATTTGAATTATTGTAGATAGCTGACGTATATGTATAGGTATAAATATAATATTCTTTCATCAAATAACATTTTATTTACTTTCATTAATTTAAAAACAGCATTTTGGCGATAAACTTCTAAAAAAGTGATGTATAAAATGCGTGAATTAGTATATAAAATACTTATTATAAAAGTATATATTATTCACATAAATTAACAGTAAACACAACAGTATTAGCAAATTTATACATGTTAATAAATTAGTGTTTCACATAGTTAAGTAAGTTAAAAATGATTAAAAAAATAATGTATGTGTTCTTTTGCTATTATTGTATTCATATACACCACTATTCGTACATATGCTTATAAAATAATAAAAATTCTCGGTTTTTTGTTTGCTTAAAAATGTAAAGCCTTCTTTTCTGAGCAGTTTTGTATCAAGTAGTGTTACCTTACTTTTGTTCTTTACTATGTAATACATTACGAAGGGTTAAATATTTCTAAATAGCATACAATTTACTATTTGTATAGTAATATAACATAGCACAAAGCCTTATTCGCAATAAAAAATTATAAATAATAAAAACATGTGTAAATTACAAAAATGATCATAAGTTGTGATATAACACAATTTTGATCGTCAAGTTAGTAAAAATTTAGACATGTACGTAGAAGTGAATGTACTATTTTTAAATATTGAGCAGATCATATATTGATTTTTTGAAAAGTAACCGTATATATTTTTTTAAACTATTTATTATTGAAAAATGAGTGAGATGTAAAATGCAATTTCGGTCGTCGCAATGCTCATGACAAATGCAGATTCGTTACAAACATACTTTTCGATTATTTAGATACACGCGTATACACAAACTACTCTAAAATTTTGGAAGCTATACTAAGTATTTTAAAATACTAAATAAGGCAGTCATATAAAATAGCTTCGCTACATCGATCGACTAAACATTAAAATTATTTTTTTTTTCTTTTGGTTTTTAAAAAAAAGAGCATTGAAGCTGCTTCATTCGCAGTTCATATATCGGCACATCGATTAAGGCGTGTTTCTCGTCTATACATCCAGGACGGTATATAATAATTAAAGTCACAATTTTCACATAGAGCATCGTAAAACAAAAAACAAAAAAAAAATAATGCTATATATCTAACGCTTATCGCGTCACTCTGTGATTTTCTCAGTCGCGTAAAGTCTTTCATCCTCCCTTCCAAGTACGTTTATCTCTTCCTTTGCGCGAAACGCAATATCAGCGTTTCTGTGGATTGTAGATATATTTATGCATTCGGTATATTATAATTGAGCGAAAGGGCAAAGGTGTTCATTATTATATTTCGATGCCAAGCGGCGATCGGTCTGTTGTCGGTCATTTCGTCCGATGCCAGTTTCGCATTTGTATATCTATCTCTCTCACAGTTGCGCGAATGAGGATGAAATTTATAGGCCTCGGGAGGTGCGAAGGGCGATAATGGTGCTAAAGAGGTACAGCGCGGCGTTTATCAAGCCGCAGATCTGCAACAGAACGAGAGACAAGTGTGTCGGTTTTTAATTGCGGTGACTTATTTGGTTTGGTAAGATGCAACGAAAGAGTGTACGAACGATTATTAGCGGTGATCATTTATTGTTACCTTTTCATTTTTTGGGATCTCTTATCTCAAAGCTATATGGTACGTATACATCCATATAACGATCATATACATATATAGTTTTTAAAATTTTCTTTGGTTTGAATGAAATACGTTCAATTGTAATTATTTATCAGAGATATATGAATTTCGTCTAAAATCTACAAGCTCTAAGTATTTTCTATTTTACATTCGCTTTTAACAGCCTGTTAAACTTTTGACAAACGAAAAGGTAACAAAAAATCTTCGTCAAGGTTATTATCGTTCGTGTTCTCTCGTCGTCATAAAATGTATGAAGACTCACGGCTGCACCCATTTCCAAGTCTTCGGCATTACTTCGATAGCGCCGTCCATTCGTGACCTTAGTTAGAAGCGTCACTGAGGCGGCAAGAAGAAGAGCGAACGCGAACGCATGGTAGAGGAGTTCCTGTTCGCAAATTATCATACATGTATTATTGTCCGACAGTGGTTAAAGTTGCTTCGAATGCGATCTCAACTCCCAATAAACTAATGTCTAATCTAAGTAAGTGTCGAAATTTAACGTTTGACAATTGCATCGTAATAAAAGTTATTAGATTCCTTCGATAAAAATAAAATCATTATATGAAAAATTTA
>JAYJLV010053208.1:0-19301 GCA_036873485.1 Torymus texanus
CACATATCTTGGGTAGAGGGGCCTATGAGAATAAATCCCGGAACAGGGGTTCAATATTTTTAGCTCTAAAACATGATATTTCAATTTGGTACAAATCCGTGACCCAAAGGTTATGCACTCTCCTTATCAGTACTTATCTTTCGAGTGTTGATGCAACCCGCGAGTTACGTGGAACCTCGCGACGTCACGGCTCGACCGATGGGCCGCACCCGCGAATTTACGTGGAGGGGAGAAAACGGGTTTTTTTACCACAAGTAAAAACTCGCCTTTCCCTTCCCCTCCCAAGTATTTTGTTGTGCTCCGAAATTGCGGAGAACCTCGCCTGCGTTTTTTATACTATAGTTATTAACTTAAGTTTTGACCGTTACACGTTCCACCCATGTTAAACACGTGTTTAAATTCCTTTTTTTCCCCGCTCTACCGTTAAAGCATTTTGTTATTTTAATTTTTTTAATAATTTATTTACCTTACATAACCTTATCCGACGCATACTTTTTCCTGAGCTTATGTCAACTTATAGGATTTTTCGTTATAGAAAACCCACATAAAGACTACGAATCATTTATACTTGTATTAATTATATTGAAATATTCTTTTTTAGATTTTATAAAATAGAGTTTATTAATTAACTAGTATTTTACGCAATATAATTACTTTTCTTTTAATATACGAACTAGCTAAAAATGAAAGTATTTAATATAACATTTAACTATTTTACGCGCAGCATATATATATATATATATATATACACCGTCACATATGAAGCGCTAGAACTCGAAAGTTATTAAACTTTATGTTTAAAAATATTTAATAACAGAAATTCGCGCACTCACCCAGAACGAGCACAATGCCCATTATATAAAGTATAGCCACGTGCGCTCCGAAACTCCAAGCCGTTCATTAGCCCAGTGTTTAACTTGGCATTGAGTGAATTCGCGTAAAGCTGTGTACCCTCGAAATTTGCATATTTTTATAATACGAGGAACAAAGAGGGTGTTTGCTCGAGCTTTATATGAAAAGAGAGTAAGTGTCCACTTGCCGCATGGTTCGGCAAAAAAAAAAAAATAAACAATTTCGGTACCCGCGTATCTCGCCAATCCTCTCGTAAAGCGTAAGTTTACCAAGCATTTTAAAATTTTTAAGATCTCTATACATACGATAACCGAATATGGTTATTATTCATTCGATTAAAAATATGAAACAGTATACATACAACTTTACCCGCTCTACTCCATCGTTCTTCAAAACAGCTGCCAAAACGAGCAATTTCCACTATATCCATATTTTTTTACCTGTTGCATCTATAACGCCGTGCAAATTAGACCCCGGCCGACGTGCCAAACGAAGAAATTATCCAAATAACCTCCTGGTACACTCAAAACTCTCCACTTCACATCGCTTATTAACCCCCTGACGGCGGCACTTTCCCAACGATAACACTTCTCTCCTGCCGCAGACATCGCATCGTCCAACGACATTCAAATGATATGCGCACGGACGACGACGAGCAGCTTTCGCTCTTCTTTTCCTCCTTCTCCTCCTTCTTCTTCTTCTGTTCCTCGTCTCGGTTCTACAAACAAGAGCATCGCGCGCAAAAATGCATTTTGCATCCACTTCCGGCGTCCGCAATTTTTTTTCTCCTCCTAATGGGGCCGGAGGTGCCTTCTCTCTCTCTCTCTCTCTTTCTCTCTCTTGCTGGTAGCACGCGGCACCGGAAATTTATAGATGGACCGACGGTGATACCCGCTGGGAAATCAGCGGTGCTGTGCTTTCAGCAGGCGCAACCTCCGCGCGCGCGCGCAGCCGGGGTATAATATAGCAACGCTATATACGGCGTTGAATCCACATACGTGTGCATGCACGAGTTTGCTCCCCCACCTGTATATATATATGTATACGTGTATATATATATATGTGTGTATATACGCGTCGTCTGCTTAGCAGCGCGGAGAGAGGAAGCACATTTGCCGGGACAAAAACGGATTTTTACGTCGACGTGGGTATACTGTATAGCGCGGCAATGTTGCTGCTACTGCTCTGTTGTGCTACGAGCTGCGCATCTTGCCGGCACGGTGCAACGGGTATATACATTCATTTGGGTGTGTAGAGAAGAGAGGAGAGAGAGAGAGAGTAGTGCTCCGAGAGAATGAGAATGTGTGCGAACGTGGATGATGTCGTGTAAAAGGGGATACATATGTGTGTATATACGTGTATATGTATATACATGAGGAAAGTGAAAAGTTGTACATGTGTGAATTTGGAGCTAGGGTGTCGTCCTTTTTTATGGGCCTTTATGTAATAGTGGGATAAAACTGTTATGTGTGTACGTTGCATGAGCGCGTGGTAGCATATTTTAGCGAAATGCTTTTTGCCTTACAAATAAGCTGTTTAGACCAAAAATAGTCGTAAAATGTTGTATTAATATAAAAAAAATATATGGGTTCTTACTTCTCTTGTAACAAGTTAAAAAATAGATAATGCAACTCGCTAATTAATGGCTATCATGAAATGGTTTTTCGACCATTATTTGTCTATATCATAGATTGGCGTAAAAATAAAATATTCACGTTTAATTTAGTTACTAATTTTATCTATAGGAAGGATATTAAACTGCATTGCATATCTTATACCCAAATATAAATAAATAACATTATCTAAAACATCATGTATTGCACTGATTTTTAACTTATATTTCTCAATCTGATTATGTCTCTTTCGTTCCTTATAATAATGAGTCTTCTACTAACCATTTCCTGGCCAGAGAAACTGATTTGCCTTTTCCTCTGAAATAATCAAAAATAAGCTTCTGCTAATCTTAGAAAAGCTTATTCTATTTTTCAGTCTATCAAATGCTCGAATAATAGAAGAAAAATCGTTTCACCGATAACTAGAAATTGAGCAACAAAAAATTCCCACTTTATAGGTGACGTGAAGTCCAAAATTAATCCGCAATTTCATTATTAACATTCAAACTTTTATTTCCCGGAATAACCGAATAAGTCCACTTCTTTTGAAAATCGAGATAACCCCGGTTTTTGTATCTCTGTTGAAACCAGCGTGTAAATATGTGTTTTGAATGTGTGAATTGACTAGTCAAGTATCTTACATATAAGTTTGAACATTAAAACTCGTTTTTCTGGGAAACTCAAAAAGTGGACTTATTCGGTTATTCCGAGAAGACTCAGATTTTTTAAAAACAATTCTGTCTGAAAGTTTTTTGTGTAATTCTATCAGCACTTCTATGAGATATTCGTCCGTTTCAAAACTAGATCAAAATTTTAAAAATACAGATTTCTATTTACCGGCATTGTGGTTTTAATTTAATTCTGAGTATGTTTTTAGAAAAACAGGTCTATCAGGTGCTCCGTATATGTAAATACGATACTTAATTTTTTTTTCTTTTTAACTCTATTAGTATTTGGAAAAGATGTAGACATTCTACAATTATCTCGGTATTTCACATTACTTTATGGCAATTCATTAATATATAAATGCTTATTAGTTATAAGTTATAAAATGTTTTGGATTACCACCAGGGAACCTTTGAATATAAATCTATTTCATACAATATCTTCTTCCATACCCACTCATCATCTGACGTATTAAATCCAGTAAACGGCATCACGACGTCAATTAATACACCGGAAACTCAGTTCCACTAAGCCGGAAAAACGGTGACGTCGAATTTTCACTCACTCACCTCCCATCCTCCCTGATCTACACCTTAAATATGCAGTAGCAGCTTCACCGTACGCTCGCGCGCTGCTTCACGCTCGATTGTGTTTTCCACGCCGACGACCGCCACCGTCGCGCGATGAACTCGGGAAATTACGCTCCCCACACCCACACCTCCAACACTATAATAATCTCGAACTTGGCGGATTTACTCGCCTCGAAACATCAACCTTTCCTATTTATCTCTCTTTCTTCCTCCTGTTAGTTGTGAGAATCACTCGTTTCGTTTTCTTTGATATTCCCTCCCTCGTGCATAAACGACGAAGTGAAAGACTCGTGTGGTAAAACGAGCATAACGTAACCTGCATGCGGGTGTGTATACCGACGATTTTTAATTTGGTTTTATGAGGGGCACGAGCATACGAGGATGGTGGCATCTCATACTCATTCTCTGTCCGTTTCTCTGTCGGCGTCGCTGCGGATGAAGGATGGTTAGAGAGAAGTTGATGTATATGTTACTGCTGCTATATATGGGTGTGATGATGAGAGGGGCGGTGAAGTGAGAGACGTGTAGTATTATGCGAATTTATCGTCAGGTTTCGAGCGGAAATTAAATTTGAATAGGGAAAGTGTCGGGATAATCGTTGGTAGCAGTGTAAATTGAACTCGTTTTAATAGATGATGACCAGGGAAGAATGAGAAGAAAAAGTGTTAGATAGATTATGAATGTTTCATTTTCAAGATTTTTTCAATGGTAATGGTTTATTTATGATAATAATAGAAGGGTATGTTATTTTGCGGGATATTTTCAATTGAAGTCTGAAAACATTATTATTTTATTTGAATACGGATTGATTAATAATATCAAAAGAAAGAATTTCTGTTTCAAATGTGATGATTAGTTATTGAATGTAGGCCAATAATAATATACTGTAGGATTAAATACATGTTAAATAGTAACTATTGAGATAGAATACATAAATGTTATATACATACTCAAGTATTTATATACAAGCAAGGAAGAGTAAATATAACAATATAGAATGTTTAAATAACAATTTCAATTTGTCAATAAGCATAACAGATTAGTATATTTATATTTGAACCTGCGACACTCGAGGATATATCGAGACAATCATATAAGCATCGAACGAGCATAATATACATCATCTCTAACGAACCATTAATTTCTCTGTTACAGTGCCGCTCGGGGGACATAGTCGACCGAGTAGCCGCCCTGGTGCACACGACCTCCTCCGTTCACCACCAAGACGACTGCTAGTGCCGGCAGGGAATCATGTACACACTTAATAGAGAGAGAGAGAGAGACGAGGACCCAAAACGACGCGCCAGCTGAACTTTACGAAACAATGCTCTATAAACCCGTGCGATGCGCGACGTTATCGTCAAGTTTTCGCGCGTACGAGATTATTGGTGCTTTAGTGATATAGCGATACACGCGCACGCATGTCTGTACCATATAGTGTGTACGTTTGAAAAATGCGTCGCAAGGTGTTTAGCGCGCATATATTATACGAAGGCCGAGACGTGCGAATTGGCCGAAATTTTTGTAATCTTTTGAATCGTGGGCATGCTGGTAATGTGTGAACTGATAGGGGTATGATGTATATGGAATTTTGATATGTTGGAAGAAAATGATATGGGTTGGGTTGGAAAAATGTTATGATGGATATTGATGCAAAATTTACGATCACGGTTTTGTTAAATAATTTTTGTATAAGGGTATAATGGTTTGATATTCGGAAAGCAAATAAAAGCGTACTGATAACACATTAAAAGCATGCTCTTCAGTAATTTACTTCCTCGTAATATCCTCATTTGCTACGATCTTATATATACACCAATTGCATACGCGAATTTCGTATAAAGAAAATGTTTATACAACCGTTTTACTATTACAAAATTTTATACTACGAACTGCCCAGATTTTCGACTGAGCAGCGCGGTAACATGAAATTTCATGAAATAAAAAGAAAAGAAAAAAGTGTATACATATATAATCACAAATTTGGACGTTATTTATACTTATTTTAGTACGTTGCTGCATTATAATCTTTACTAAAGTATACTGTATAAGGAATTTATCAACGATTATAAGCGCAGAGAAACCGTAAGTTGAACTATATAGAGGGCACGATGATGCCGAATAATAAAAAAGAGAGAGAGAGAAAGATTACAGAGATTAAAAAGTAGAGACTCGAAGTATACGGTAAATAAAAAGAGAAGAAAAAAATGCAAGTGTGCGCGCGAGCGAACCGAAGGTTTTCGAACTAGCTAATTTTGAAAATTTATAGCCACGTCCAGTATAACATTTTGCGATGCTTAGAGATTAATATCGACTACTGCATGTCTGCTGTCTTGGACTAAAATTACCGGATAATTTTCTACACAGAAGAGGTGGTTTGGTTTAAACGAGAGGTTGTATACGTTGTTATAAATATTCGTGTATTACGAAGTTACATTATATTCTTTTATATAAGTGTAATGATATGTTTTTTCTACATTATTTTATACATTTATTCCATTTTTTTAAATTTAAAAAGTATAATATGTAATATTACGTTCGAATCAGGTCCAAGACAGTGGAATTATACCAAAAAAAACTTTTTTCACACATAAACAAATGATCTATATTGTAAGGGAAAAGAGACGTTTGAACCATTTGACTATATCTTATACTCGCGACGAAAGTCGTCGTGTGCCAACTCCATAACAACGACGATCTGAGGAATTTAATAGCAAGTATATATATTAAATTCCAAAGACGACACGCAGTAGTCAAGGTTTGATCAGCTCTTTTCTTCTCCGTTTTATCTGGATAACTCGTCCGCTTGAAATCGACGTGAAAAAAAAGGAAGAAATGAAACATGAAAAGCACTGTATACACGTGGACGATTAACCAGAGGACGTGGAAAAATCTTGTCGCGAGGTGCGCGTTAATAACGATCATGTATAAAAAAAAAGAGAAGAAGAAAGAAAGGCAAAAGAAAAAGAATAAAATATAATATATAGTACTATAAGTATATATTTACTCGCTCGTATTCGCGACGAAAGAAACGATGAAGAGGAACAAAAAAAAAGAAGAAGATTATACAACGAGCAACGATAAATGTATGAGATATGATAATTTATCGGTACATATCGCATTTACGGAGGGAGAGAGAAACGAGGAAAGAGGAAATAATCGAGGGTGCGGCGTTTATATATATATATATGTATATATACACGGTCTCCCGATTGGAACACGCGAGAGGAACGTTTCGTTTCTCTCTCTCTCGTTCTCTCGAGGGCTAATTATTACGACATTATATTGTAACGTGTACAGAAAATATTCGCGAGACTCAGATTGTACGATTAAGGGCTATGATTATTGTACGACGGGAAAAGAAAAAAGAAACAAAACTGAACTACATGGATACGTGTAGACATACGCACTTACACAACGAATGTAATAAAAACAAAATGGTCTTTCTTTTATAAATCTGACTTTGAAAGTAATTTATCTTGTGCAAATAAGTATTATCCCCCTTATCCGCATCCCCATTTCCCTAATATAACTTTTCTTCATGCATATAATATAAACTCAAAATTAAATACGAAAGCATCATCCTTATTTAATTATATAAATTTCAGATATTATTTTTAGTACATTTACAATTTAATATAATGATTTTATCATATAAAACAAACCTTGTTTTCGTAAATTTTATTATTGTTTATACCATATATATTTTGATAGTATTATGGTTTTAATTATGTACACTAAAGTCACTATTTCGCATATTATTAAATATTCAACAATATATATATACGAATGGCCGATTTTTTCCAGCATCAAAAATGCAGGTAAAGTATAATTTTAATATCGCACATTTATCGATTGTTACGTCAATTTTCGAATAAATTAATCTCAATTTATCGCTTTTGCTCCCGTTAAATATGTAAATATATAAGATATCATAATTTATTTCCCAATCCAAACATTTTATCCACACGCACATTTTACCTTTTTCTTTGACATTATATTTTCCGTTATCAAATCGATAAAAACACCCACATAAAAAAAAAACAAATAATAAATTCACCTACCAAACCCGTTCTACCTCCTTTCTCCCTCTCAAACAAAAAAAAAACCATCCCACGTGTGTCACCCTGTATTTACCTACTAAAACGTTCTCACCGCAAGGCGCTTGCACACTTCAGCAACGATAAAGAGGCGACATCCAAAATTCAACTCGTAAGCGCGACTACTACTACTACCACCACCACCAGTGTCATCACCTCAGGCTACTACTAGTATATGCCACCATACCCCCGTTGATGTCGTCGTCGGTTGCACGAAAATCCATCACTTGCTATATAACCTACCACACCAGCTATACGATAAAAGAAAAGAAAAAGGCGTCAGGGCGTCGTCGTCGTCGTCGTCGTCGCTAGCGAATCCTCTCTCTCTCACTTCGCGTCAGCTTTCGAGTAGAACAGAGAGCAAGAGCGAGTTCAACGTATTTGACGCGCAAGGAATGAGAGGAGAGCGAGCGAGCCGATAGGGAAAAATCGCAGGAGCTTAAAGGCTTGCGTAGAAGGTATAGGTAGAGAAAAAGAAAGAAAAGAAGTAGGGACTGCACTCTTTATCTATCCATCCGAGCTATTTCCGGCTGCAGTCGCGTACAGCCGGAGGCCACTTTGCCCGCGTAACAGTAGAGGGCGAACTTTTCCGCCTCGAGGAACTATTTTTACTTTTAGCGACGTCGCACGCGCGCGCGCGCGTGCAGGGGGTGGCACAAGGAAGAAAGACAGCGTAGGGTTGAAGAGAGAGAGAGAGAGAAAGGGGAATGGGAATACCTAGGCTGTGGAGACGGATAGATATATACCTGTGCGCGCGCGCGGACGTGCACGAGAGAAGGAAAGGCGTGAAGAGATAAAAAGAGGGACGACGGCGGCAGTCGAGTCCTTGGAAATAATTAATTCCCAAATGGAAGACGATGTAAAGGGAGAAAGGATAGAGAGAGAGAGAGAGAGAGAGAGTGAGCTACGGTATTCTCGTTGCTGCTACGTCTTAGCACTGAACGTAGCTACGGCTCTGCCTTTTCTCCCACCCCCTCAGCGCGTAGGGATTTTTTTTTTCCTCTTTATCCAACGTGTATGTATGTGTGCTGCGCGCGGATGCGCGTCGTGAATGCCCACAGCCGGCGGCGACGTTAGTACCGCTTATATTGTATGTGCTCGGCCGACCGACGCGCACAGGATGGATTTCATTTTGTCACGAAGAAGGAGTTTGTGTATATATATAGAAAAGCTGAGATATATGTTTTAATTACGTAGCGAATGTAGTGGTTGTTCCAGTGTTAGGGTATGTATAGAGGAAAATTAGCAGGGTCGATGTATAATATTATAATCGTATGGTTTTATTTGTAATAATTGGTGATTATATGTATATACACGGTACGTGTATGTGTGTATACATATATATATAAACGCGCCTATTGATAAGGACTAATATTGGCTAGACGTCCATTGAACTGCTATGCAAATACGGGTTGGGAGCATATCAATTTACCTGTACTGTATCTATACATATATGTATGCATATAGTGTAGCCAAAGGGCTGCTCCGGATGGAATATTTAAACTATCGGAAATAAATTCTTCCTAATCGATCGGCCCTTCGCACAGAGAAAGAGAGAGATTCCAATAAAATCGTCATACTACCCCTGACTGTATAAATAATAGACCTTTATATAATAGTTCAAACTCACGAAATTCCTCATACAGCCTATACGTCCAAAAAATGACACTTTTATTCTTCCCCCATTCTCAATTGAATCCAATCCCATCCATTTTCCAATCGCTTCGCTTTCTCTTCTCTCCCGTATTCTCTTACTCACTTTCGTTCAACATCCATATATAGCCACAGTTTTATTCATTCTGTTATATGTATATATAGCCAGTACAAAATTACTTCACACATACATGGTACACACATCAGGGAAGCGGTGCGTTTCCTTTAGCACCTTGAAAAAAAAAAAGCTCGCTCACTCGGTCTATCTCTTTTTTCGCATGGTAATTTCGAGGGGCTCGCTGGGTGTTAATTTCATCTGCGCGTTGGCACGATGCCCGTCTACCCACCCGCGTTGCTCTCTCTCTCTCTCACTCTGCACAAGCGATCGATGCGAGCGCATATAAGACTGGTGGTAGTATAGCGTTGGGCTTTTGTACGTATATATATATGTACGTGAATGTGCAGCAGCAGTAGCAGCAGCAGCAACGAGGGAGAATTCGCTCTCTCTGCTCTGTTCGTAGCGTTGCATAGCTAGAGTGAGAGGCTGTGTGTACGATTGTTGGGATGCGTTTTGAGGGCGATGCACGTGTATGTATAAACACATACATATGTGTGTGTGTGTGTGTGTGTGTATATATATATGCGAGAGGTTTGGAATTTCGTATGCGGTAGATGTTCATTTCGAAGAGAGAGCGAAAGAGAGAGAGAGAGAAGTGTTGCGTAATAAGGAAACAGAAGATATTTCATTAATTTTGGTATATATAGATCAGAGGACGAGGCAAAAAGTGACCTGGTGCGAGCGAGCTTCTTGCTTCTTGGATTCGAGGTGTGTGTAGGTGTATATATCTAAGATGCCTTCGTCTTTAGTCCCTTGCGCGTGCTGTTTTGTAATACTCGAGGTCTTGCCGAGTTTCCGTATTCCAATGTGTATTAAATTACTCTTCGCTGCGGCTGAGGATGCTCTGTAGGTACGTGTTGTATATGTATATATTCATATATACATATATATGAAGTCTCTGGATTGTTTTGGAGCTTCGAGCGCAGCGTTTCTCTCCGCGGGGCAAGTTCGCGGAAATTCAGGACGGCGTTGATATTAAAACTTTTCATCTTAATCAACGCTCTGGTTATTATATAAAGATGGGTATGTGTACACGCGTATATTGTATATGGAATGAAAAGGATGATGATGTGTATAGAATGGTGCGGTACGTATTTTCTTTAAGATGAAGAAAATCGCACTGATGAAATACTTAGAGTTACGTTATTATTTGTACAGTACATATAAGGTAGACGGATTAATAAGAGCTTGATGAAACTCTCGTGTACAATATATAATAGTACCACAAGATTTTAACAATTTCCAGTCCCAATTATCGAATACTTCCTAATGATACCGTTAAAAAATTTTTATTACTTCTACAATGATCTATATAGCTTAACTGAACATTTTATACTTTTATCGCTAGAATCATTTTTACCTTTGATTTGTTTCTCGGTGCAATTTGACGCGCAGCTAGAAACGTGCGAGCAAAACGTGGTAAAGAAAGCGCAAGAAAGTTGTTAAAAGCTTACGGAAGGAATTAAAGTCTCAAGCAATTTAATTGGCATTCCGTGAAAGGCGAAAGAGGTGGAGTAGAAAGGGAGGTAAGACCGTTTGCTTTTTCCGTCTTAGAAAAGGTATTGTTTCAGCACCTTAAATCTCTCGTAAGACTGCCGCCGCTGGCGACTTGATTAGAAGAACATGCGCTCACAGCAGGGGAGCGTAACTCCGACGTGCCGCTTGTTAAGGGAAACTACTGGAAATCTATGCTAAGTACCGTAAAAGTTCCGTGTGTATAGGTATGTATATATACATACGCGTATACGAGCGTTGAAAATCAATTTTGTGCTGTATATAACGCTCGTATAGTGGCGTGAACGTTGTTTATTTTCTACTCCCCTATACTTGTCAATGAAAAAGTTTCTTTATTTTGTATACTTATATTATATTATTCGATATTTTGGATTGCATACAACAATAAAACCCCTGATCGTTATTTTTTAAACAAGAAGCTAAATACTAATTTCCCCTTTATAATTTCCTGCCTGCGCGAAAAAATCGCGACGAAACACAAGCCCCCTTGGACGGTTGTGTTTGTTTCCGGTTTCTCCGAACTAATCTTGAGCTTATAACACTAGCCCCGAAAGAGATAATAACTGAATTTAGCCCCTTCTCCAAGCACCAGGTGATTAATTCCAACCTCTACCCTCTACACTCTAGTTTTCAACTTCCACGGAGAGAGCCCATAATTACCGGACCAACGCCGCACTGCGGCGTGAAAGGTCAACGTAGCGATGGACGCTCGAAATTTCATGCGTTTTGACAACTTTTGGTACTTAGTAGCTGGTTTACACATTGGGTATACGTCAGGATTGGGAGAAAAAAAAGTTACGGACTTGTGTAACACCTATACGTGTGAGGCGATCGTTAATCAAACGGAAGAGTATAGTCGTTAGGTCACGATGCGTTGCGCACGTGGAGAAGTCGAAGTAAGGTTGTTGCGAGGGCTCGAGGAGGTAAAAAAGTTCTCGATAGGGAGGTCGAGGTGTGTACGGTCGAGTTATCTGATGGGAGGAATAGTTTTCCGAGGAAGGAAGGGTGTTGAGGATGATGCGAAAATTATGTAAACGGATGTTTGGTGATGTTGGTTTTGTTGTGTTTGTTAAAGAATGAGTTTTTCAATTTACTTTATTAGCTATGGTGTTTTGTGTATTTAGAAAAATGAAATTTATTCTAGTGAGAAAAATTTTACAAATCTTTGAGGATATATTTAATAAACCTTTGATTAAAAAAGTTGGTCAAACGCAACTATTTATTCAATTTAGTATTAAACATTTTTTTTTCGTATTTCTAGAAAACTTTTTTATCTAGGATAGAGCTTTATGGAAAAACTTTTTTTCTCTCTATTAAAAGTTGAAAATATTTTTGGTCAAAGGTAGACGTAGAAATACGTGAAATATTTAATATTCTATTAAAATACTCAATGAAAAGTGCAAAAGTTTTGCATATTTTATTATTGGTTTAATTTAACATAGCTTTTTGCGCGAAGCTCGAAAGAATGCTATTATTTCACCTCCACCTTTGTGGGGATTCGCTATTTATTTCAAAAGGCCACAACATTTATAAAAAAAAAAGAGAGAGAACGGCGAAGTGCGCGCAATAAATTAAACGATAAACTTCTTTCAGCTTCACTTTGACTTTAAAAGTTAATTTCGTTTAAATAAAAAAATACCTTTTTCCATGCTGAAAAGTAAAACCACGAGGAATTGCCGCCATAAAAGTTAATTAGCTGAAAAAGTAACTTTACTCGGAGCGTTCTTTAATCAGCCGGGGATTAAAGAGCATCTAAAAATCATGCAAAGAGCATCTATAAATCTTCTCCAAAACTGCAACGCGAAAATTACCACCTCTATAAAACCAAACGACATTTTGAATTTCGTACTTTCGCCTATACGCTTATTACCCAAGAGAAAAAAAAACAATTCAACCCTCCTCCAATCACCAACAGACCCGATTTTTCACCACGGCTGCAAAACCAAAAGCCATATACCGTCTTCTTCAGAAATTAGGACGCGAAAGAAAGAGAGAGCGAGAGCGAGAGGCAACCGACGAGGCTTATAGAAAACCCCGAGCTACACACGCGGATGTTATCAGAAGTAGTGAGAAAAGCCTCGCTAGCTAGCTGCTCGCAGAGCAGAGAATAGCTTCCACTTAGCCTCCTGCTCGCGCTGTCTCGCGAACTGCAGCAGCAGCAGCAGCAGAGAGGGAACGAGAGCAGGAGAGAGAGAGATCCGTAAATCGCGGCCGGGAGGTAATCAGGAAATTCCCTCGCTCTCTCTCTCTCTTTCTCCCTCTCTTGCACCACCCTAATGCTGTTGAGCTCGCAAGAGCGAAAGCGAGAAAGAGAGAATTTCCCGAGGCCTCTCGTAAATCGCGCGCACCCCTAGCGATAGGTATATATATATATACGATCACGAGCATATATATATATATATATACCGGCAAATCATATAGAGCTAAAGCGTCTTCTGGCGCGATACCACCGCGACGGCGCGGCTGTTCTTTTATGTTCCTTAATTCGCACGGGAGGCGTTGAAAAATTAAGAGCAGTTTATTCGGGAGTAAGAGGGACTACGGCGTAGAAGGTGCAGAGGGCAAAGCGCAAATTCGTTCCTTCTGTGAGTAAGAAGTCGTGAGAGAGAGAGAGAGAGAAGGAGAATACGCAGCAGCGGATTATGGGTCATTTCGCGAAGAGGAGGAGAAGCAAGCGAGAGAGAGAGAGTATTTGCGAAGGTAATTTCGGAACGATTAATTATGGATGTTAAATACTTTTATCAGGTGCTAATTAATGGTTGGGAAAAGGAAAGGGCAGATAGGAACGAGGGTGGCACTCGCTCGCTTGCATTCATTAAAATAGGGGGTACGGGATTTTTGCAACTTTGCGTTAATTAAGGTGAATAAGTGAGAGAGAGAGAGAGAGAGAGAGAGAGAGGCAGAGTGGTTCAAGAGTTTTGACTTACGTCGAGTTGAGTAATGAAGTGAATGTAGACTTGGTTGCTGAAGTTGTTATAAAAATATAGTTAAGCGTGTTAAACTTGATGTAATGTATTTACTGAAGAGGAGAGTAAGGAAAAAAATATCTCTTTTGAATTTACATATTTTCTTTTTATATGGAAATTTAATATACGATAAATAAATATTATTTTAATAATTAATAATAACTGTCGTTTTTCATTTTATAAATACTTATTTTCGTCAATATTAAAGAAATTACGACGTTTTGTATCAAGCTCATCATCCTTATTTCAATTTTAATTCCCAGTTGAAAAAATGATTTTAGTTATCTGCTTTTCGCTATAATTGACAAAACTGTCAATGATTGTATTGTAAGTAACGAAGGAAAATATATTTAAACAAAAATCATAAACATTTATAACATGTCAATAATAATAAGTAATTTTATATATGCAAAATGAATGTCAATATTTTCTTCTTGGAATATATAATAAAATAAATTCAAATGAAAAGTTGTTCTACAATATTATATGAAAATTTCAGTAGATAAAAGTATCGTTCGTTGATTACTTATTCAAATAAAATGTATATATTATTGATAGTTTTTAATATCAATGTATGACTATTAATTCTTATATATATACATAAATTCCATATATAAAATTTTACCTCCAACCAATTCCGTTGCTTTTAGCGACGGAAATTCTAAAATCAGCATTTGAGTAGTCGTCAAAGTCTTTATGTGCAGCCACATATTCAGCCACAGAGAATTCGACATGGTTATTTCGTCACGTTGCATAAAACAACAGAAAGAGTGGAATTGACGTCTCAAAGAATAGCAAAATTTCCTTCTAAAATCGAACCGCCCGCAATAAAGGTTTAATTAAAAAAATTATATATATTGTTAGTATATAAAAGATATTTATACAATAATATCTTATTTGATAAATTAGTTTTAATATCAAATTTATTACAGTATTTTCAATTCAATTACCATCAAACAATTAAATACTAATAACTGTACAATTAATATCCAGAATAAAAACGTTTTCCACTATCCACGGAACACGAAACCATTTGATAAAAAATTTCAGCACTCCAAGGGTGGCTAAAAAGTTTAATAAAATACTGATGAAATTTCGTATACCACGCTGAGAAATTGAAGTTGATACAAGCTAAGCGTAATAAGACACTCTTTCCAGCTCAATCTTCAAACTTTTTCATTTTCTTTTTTAATTAAAGACTTCTTACACTTTGATGACAAAACACCGTCTATCTACCCTTTAGAAATAACACAACTCACCTTCCATACACCTTTCTTTTCCCCTAAATCACAACAAGAATAAATAAATCTCAACTAATCAAGGACACCACCATAATATAACCATAACCAACCGCACATTTGCATCTAAAACAGCCTCGCGATTTCCAGCTAATCAAGCATTCGCACCTGCATCCACATGCACTCTACACTCTTTCCACATCCTCACACACACACACACACACACATACACATGCAGCAACGATTAAGGAACGACGCATTCACTCGCGCTTACTACGAGCAATTCACCGCGTTACGATTAATCGGTTGCGAAGGTGCGCTGGTATACTATACAGCGACGACAACGTAGCAACACACAATACATTAGCCTATGGCACACGCGCGCGTCACGCTCGATTCGCTCACTGATTGCGGCTAATCGAGTTTAATTGCGCATCTACGCGTCAGGCAAATATGGCCCTTCGCGCGCGAGTGCTGCGATTGATTAGCTACATACATCTGTACGTATATATGTTTATGTACGTAACATATATACGCACGTTTTCTTTACTTCACGCGTGATTTATATTGTATAATACGTCCATCGCCTCGAGGTTTGCGTGCCTGATGCTGCTTGGTTGCTTTTGTGTGTATCGTGTAGGTTGGATATTAGCCCGTGACGATTACGAGCGTTCGCGCGCATTCATGTCGTATATGGCCGTGTATTGACGATTGTGATTAATAGATGTGTGGGATATATGTGAGAAAGGCGCGAAAGTGCGGATTTTTGAAGATGAAATATGATAGGACGAGAGTATATAAAGCGATGTGTATGTATTAGGTGCTTTTCCGGAATTGAAAGAGGATGTGTATAGTATAAATGTGTATGTGTGCGTGTGATGCTGCAATTTGGAGTTATTAATGTAGTTGATGACGGTTTGCGCGTACGTGTAAAACGTGTAAAAGAGATTTTTGTCGTATAGAGGCGGTTGTCGTTAAGTGCAGCAGTAGAAAAGGTCCGTATGAATCAGACGGTTATTATACTTTTACACTATAATCGATGTTATTATAGGTACTGAATAATATAGACTGATCAATTATTCTTCGTTTTATATATCAAGCAATTGAATATTCAATCAATATTATATTCTCTCTGATTAACATAACAATATTCTATTCTCGGTATCTATATACTTACATTAAATTTCTTCTCTGACATTATCGTATCAACGATATAAAATCTATATCAATACATCATTATCACTGAAACGTATATCGCAAATAATTCTCATAATTACAATCTGTCCTATACAGAAAATATCTCGTTTCAAATATTCCACTTACTATTTCTATACAATCCACTTACTTATACACTTACGAATGCACAATCTCATCACTATGTCAAAACACGATTCGTTGTCTTGCAAGTGACATAACCCTATTGGCTGTTACCTTATATATAGGTATGTATATACTCGCGAAAAAGACCCTCGTCAAAGTGCAATTGCACTTCGCCCACATTCTAGGAAAGCTCAAATAATAAGTCGCACTGCACCCTATGTAACGTCGGCCAACCATGCGAGCTGCTCATGTGTATATTTGCCCACTGGATTTCTCTTTTTCCTGCTCAGAGAAAGAGCAAGAGGTTACAACGCTGGACGTGGCAATTTGCGCTTGGTCGAGAGTTTACGGGCGTTGAAGTGATCTGATAAGAGGAAAAGTCGAAAATATCTAGTCGAAAGTGAACGTGGTACAGTGATGTAAGGGAACGAAGAGTGTCGGGTGTTTTTGGTGAAGCAGTGATTGACTTTCAGGGGTTATTATTGTAGATTTATGGGGGTTAAATCCTTTAAAGTGGTGTCGTTAAGTTTTTTTTATGATAATTCTGTAGTTTATGACTTTATTTTATTTTTTTTTTAAAGCTTGATAAAGTGGAAATAATGTACATCGGTTAAGAAAAAGTTTTTGGAATGTTCTCTAAAGATTTGCGATTAGAAGAAAAGTACAATTTTTCAAGCCTGTAATACCACTGTTACCGCGACGATGTCCCACTCGAACTTAACCCCCTGTTCTTTTGAAATTTCACTAGAAACCGTCGCAGCATTGATATGCAAATTACATTCATTACAACGCGATTCTACTCATATAATACTACGATATAACAGTACGCGCGTTTGTATAAAAAAAAGTACAATTTCTCTTTTTTTTTCATATGCTAATGAAACAACATCGCGTTGAAAGAAAGGACAAAAAAAGTACGTCGCGCGCGCACGGGAGATTTCGAATATCGTTGTAACGGAAAATCGCTAGCTGTCTACGCGACGTAGCGCTCGGTACACGACGTTGGTGTAGAGTTGCAGTACAGTGAACAAAGGAGAACGAGAACGAGAGCACACGCGAAGGAGTATAGCGTATTTTCCGAAAGAATTCCTTTAGAGCGCATTAACATAGCGATATACCTCGATGCAGTGGCGGTGAAGGTAACCGCCTTGCAATCAATGCCCGGAAAATAAGATTGTTTCCATAAACTCCCCTTCCGATTGGAATCTCGAGTTGGATTTACATACAGATGCCGCGTGTTCGCACCCGAAGAGAAAGAAAGAGAGAGAACTTTTTTTCGAGTTACACGTTCCGGAAAACTGAGCATTTTCACTTGTCGTTCGAGTAAAAAATAAAAAAGAGGTTAATACTTACTTTTCGAACAATTGACGGTAATTTATATTTGTCTTATTTCATGTTTTAATAAAATTATGTTAATTAAAATACGATTTAACTGAATTATAAGGTATCATTGGCTCAGCTGCTCGACTGTATATCCGAGCCCTGACGCATCAGCATGATGATAAGAATAAGAAGCGCGCGAGACGGCGAGACCTTCGAGTAAGTCTTACGACATTAGGTCCGTTGGTAGAGTGCGTGATTAGAATTCGCGGATCCATGTGCTCGAGTCCCAGCTGATCCATATTTTTTACGCGACTTATTCATTTTTATTCACTCCGACTTTTTCTCGTACGTAACAAAGGCAATCTTGAGTTTTGAAGAATAGAAACTCTACAGGAAATAAAGGGAATTAAAATTTCATTAGACACTTATTAATAGGAGGTGACCTAAATCATAGTTAATTTTACAGATTAAGGTCGAAGTTCGATCATTTAATTAAAAATGTGAAATCGTTAAAAACGGAATAATTGAAAAAGCTGATTATAGTTTTAGCATACAAATTGCGAACAAAAAAGAAAGATATATTTCCAAACTTTATAGATATGTATACGTACTTAGCTTTCCTTAGCAACAAGTATATAAGACGACTTAGATTACGTTTGCACATTCCCCGAGAACACACACAAAACTTTTGCCCCCCCCCCCCGCCTCCGAAAACCCATCCTCTTGCGAACTACGCAAAACCTTCCCTTATTCCGCAACCTCATCGAAGACCTCCAATAATTCAACGACTTTCGCCTTCCATCCTCCCGCCCATACGCACATACCCACCTATACACACAGACAATTGAAATTCGCCGAACCAGACGGGTAAAACGGAATAATCAGTCCGAAAGACAGGCACTGTACGCGCGTCTCGGCGCATGCACATATTCATGCACGCGCGCTCGCGCGATCAAAAACCGGGAGCGAGTATAGAGAGAAAGAGAAAGAGAAAGAGAAAGAGAAAGAGAAAGAGAGAGAGAGAGAGAGAGAGAAGCTCGGGAGTTCCGTGTTCCGGGAGAGTCGGAGTGATTGAGTAAATCAAGGGGGCACTTAGCATGCCAGAAATTCCGAGCCGTATTTTCTCTCTCTCTCTCTCTCTTACTCTCTTGCTCGGTAGCTCGAAGCGCGCGCGCTCTTCAACTTCCATCAGCGCACCGCGCGACAAGGACTATATATATACTCTCTCTCTCTCACCCGTGTGCAATGTGGCTGGTTCTCTTCTTGGCGTAGGTGGAGAGAGAGAGAGAGAGAGAGAGAGAGAGAGAGAGAGAGAGAGAGAGAGAGAGAGAGAGAGAGAGAGAGAGA
>JAYJLV010053239.1:0-19296 GCA_036873485.1 Torymus texanus
TTAATAAAGTTCATCATTGTTTCGTTACAAATAAAAGAGGTTTATTGAACAAACCCATAATTCGATATATTTAACAAAAATAAAAAAATGTCATTTTTGCTTTCTAGAAAGTAGACTAGATGGACTGATTTTTATAATATATAATTGTTTAAGCTGATATTATCGCGACTGAAAACTCGCAAACCGTTGTTTTGATCGAGTGGCAAAGTATACTAGGCCACTTTAATTTGGACAGCTGAATAACTCGCAACCTTGCATCCAAATCGAAAAATGTTTCAGACATAAGTTGTTGGGTTTCGAAGGGCCTACCCAACCATGACCTTGAAAAAGTCCGGATTCTGAAAGAACGCGAAATTTTACGACTAAATGATCTATCATGTCTAGGATCACAGAGAACCCCAGAGGTCATTACATGGACATTGAGATCATGGTTGAATCAGTTTCTCGTTACATAACAATTGTCGTCTGAAGCACTCTTCCAGAAAATCATAATTCACCAGTTTTCGGCTGTGACCAGGAACTTGCCCTTGTAATGACCTCTGGAGTTCTCTTTGATCCTAGATATGATAGGTCATCTAGGCGTAAAATGTCGCGTTCTTTCAGAATCCGGAATAAAAAGTAGGGGTTTTTATTGAAAAAAACAAAGTTGACTTCCAAAAATGACCTGTAAAATGAAGGTTAAGGACTTTTTAAAGGTCATGGTTGGGTAGGCCCTTCGAAACCCAACAACTTTTGTCTGAAACATTTTTCGATTTGGATGTAAGGTTTCGAGTTATCCAGCTGTCCAAGTTAAAGTGGGACATCCAAGGCCTAATAATTTTCGAAGCCAAACGCGGTATCTTTTTTGCACCTATGCTATAACCGCGCTTTGCTATCCCGAGTAAGCGGCTGTATTCTTTCTGTTTCGTAAGTACCGTGCGCTTTATTTAAACAGCAATTTCTTAACACTATCATGCATGCAGTGAGTTTTTTCTGCAAGTCCATTCTCTCCAAGCATCCCGAGATCCGCCTCACCAACAATATTGGCAATAAATGAAAAAAAGTTATTTTTTCTTCAAGCAAAATAAGTTGACATTTTTAAAGAAAAATATATTTTTATTTGGGATTTCCCATGTTGATTGTATTGCGAAGACATTAATGATAAAAATTATCAGTAATAGCACTAATGTGCAAATTCACGTAGTTGTTTCGTTGTGTGGAACATTTTTAAAGAAAATATCTTTACATTCTGTGATCAAGGAAAATATAAAATTATTCCTACAATTTCATTGGAAAGGCTTATATTTCTAAACCGCGTAAATTTTAGTGCGCAAGTGGTTAAAAAAATAGATCATTATCCAACTGTTTGAATTACATTAAGGCTTCATATAAAGATAAACTACTGGTTGGCAACAGATAAACGCAATGTGATCTTTCTATGCTGATCTACATTACTTGATGACAATAAAAATTTAAACATAATACAAGAACGTCACTGATAAATAAAGTTTCCATTCATAAAATTTTAATCCTAAATCTGTTACGATACGCTATACGATTTGTTTTTTATAGATATTCTCATTGAGATAAATCAAATTTTCTGATAATTTTAATGATAAATGAATTACAATAACAAGTTTATTGTTTACCTTGTTCTAGTACTAGTAAATCTGCGCTAAATTTTTAACTTACATTTTATCATGAAATAAACTACTAGGATAAAACTACTAGGTATAACTACTAGGATATAATTTTTTAACAAAACAAAATTTGTAATTTTTAATATATTCTGGATTCTATATGCATAACGTGCATTTTCATATCAATAAAATTTTTATTACAATTACTTACACGAGCATTTGATTTTTATTACTACACACGTATATCGTATGACAAATATTAATGTTAAATTGGCTTATCACAAATTAGTTTCCTTAATAAAATATGCTTCCTCGTTTTGTGGACTTATCTTTGACCTTACCTTGATCTACACATTTCAATGATCTCATTATACAATATTTGCTATGAAAATATTTTTTAATTCGCAGAAAGCACACAACTCCACCCACGTTGTCCCATTTGTCAAATTATTCAAAGGTTTCATCACGATAATGAATTCTACCAGATGACATAATTAAATTACACTAAATAATTATTAGATGATGACATAATAATATTATTATCTCACTATTTTACTACTATTATTTCTACAACAATTGTACTTACTTTGCTTATCAGAAATTTCTTCTATAGCCTAATTAAAATAGTGTTTAAAAATGATGTTATGTAAAAGTGCCTCATAACGATGAGTCTATTGACTACTTCTATCAATCATACAATCATTAATATAGTACGCACAAATTATTTCTTTAACTATTTAGTAATTTTCAATAAAACGAAATGTCAAAGAACTCCATATGTTAATAAATTAATTAAAAAAATAATATAATATACAATACAGTAAAAATTTCAATACAATTTAATTCAGATGACGAAATATCAAGTAAAACAATTCCTCAAAATCAACAGAAAAATATCAATTCCACCTGTTTAGTTCTAGCATCTGCATACTAATCACATTCCGCAAACCGTGCGTATACACTTTTATATATATACATATATAGTGGAAAGGTACTCACCTAAGAGTCGCACGTGTGTCTCAGCCGCTATAGACGAATTGGCTGACGAAAATTTCGCTGCGGTGTCCAGTGAGAAACTGCCGGTCGGCTATGAAAAGCGAGCGAGTTTTTATCGGCTAAGCCCTCTCTATACGCCACGCGCCGCAACGAAAAAAATAAAAAAAAAGCGTCTTTTCAGCTGAATACGCGCTATGTCGCTATCGCGCACGCGTGGCTCGTCCATATAGATGTGTGAGAGCGAAAGAGAGAGGGAGAGAAAAGACGTGAGTAAACATGTATGTGTGTGTATGCGTATACGAGAATGACTTGTTTTTAACGGACTTGCAACATCATGACGAAACAGATATACCTCGATTGTAATCGTCGTCAATTCGTGCAGATCATTCGAATATATGGGAAGAGGAAAGATATAGTTTTCTGCTTGTTTACGGGAGAATGGATATGCGATTTTATAATGAACTGCGAGATTTATTTTTCTTATTTTCATGGGCGAATTTGATAAAGCGTTGTATGACTTGCATATTATGATAGCAGATGATGGGAAGGTTTATCGGGAATTTGCGGGGTTGCTGTATCTGTACAAAGAGATAACTCAGGTTAATACGGTGATAATGTAATTGAGTTCAGTTATTGTTTTAGAGAGAGTGATAAAACAGGGGCCTTCGTTGTTAATCAAGTTGATTACGTGAATATTACGATTATTATTATTGCATAAATGAGAAAATAATTTCCGTATTTAATTTTATAATATTTTTATAGTTATAAAGTGGCTAATCAATATTATTGTTCATGAACATTTCGAATAACAAGGTTTTTTATTATACATTTATAATCTTCAATGATTTATTCATAAAGGTTGTTCAGTAAATTGCAAAGATTTTTAGACTCGTATGTAGCTATGATAAATTTCTTTGTAAAAACAAGTATCACTTCTAATCTTCATTATCATAAATGATCATAGCACTTTTATACGAGTAAATTGTTATCGCTAATAAGCATTTCCTGTTGCGAAAAAATAATCTATTTATATTATTCTTGTTCAATTAACGTGATCCACTTTACTTGAAAAAACTATAAAGGATCTTAAACATGATATACTGATATTCTGTTGAAAATAAAACTAACAATATGAAGTAAAACAATCGATTCCTCTAAAATGTTATTCACATTTGAAAAGAATGTATTAAATAATTCTTCTTTCTAGTGTGTAATATTTATTTCTATGTAAAAACTTCTATTTACTTTGTCAACTATAAAATATAAATATAAAGATAAGGTAAATTTCTAAGATGACGATTTTTGGACTTTGATTTCCTTTACAGTTTATATCTACAATATAATTTAGTATTTACTCACAGAGTTTCTAAAACTGAGTTGAGAAAAATAAATAATCTTAGTTCAATCTTATAGATCCCATTTCTGAAAATATGAGCTATTATATTTTAAATAAGCGATTTTCGAATGAAAATAGCTGTGATTTCATTTTGTTGTATAGCTTTGTCAATATTTGCGCTAGGTAAAGTTTTATAGTTATGAATCATTAAAGTTATAGAGATAAAATATGCATAAAATTTGACGTATTTATGACTTACGAATAAAAATGCTTCGATTATTTTATCAATATATGTTATATGTAACTTTAATAATCCACAAATTTAAGCTAGATTAATTTTTTTAAAAAATATTTGCTCATATTTTTGGAAAAGGAGTTTATAAGCTTAATCTGAGTGTATTATAAATAATTTTTGCTTGAATTATAAATATATATATACTGTTGCCATTATATACAAATTGCAGTTGTTTATAAATTTTTTTCAATTAGACATATTCTCGCGTCTGAAACTAACATACTTCGTTCCGATATTCCAAATATCAAATTTATAAGGTTATATTGGAATTTAAATTTAGTATTGTAACAACAGTTACACACGAAGAAAAATGGTGTAGGAAAAATTAGTATTTTACGATAGCAACAGTGGAACAGACTCATTTTCTCATAAAAATGACTACAATTTATAGTAAAAATTGCTATTGATATTGTAAAAATTACTAAATAAGTAACAATTTTACTATATATATATATATATATATATATATATACTGTAGTAATTTTTATGAAAAAATGAGTCTATCCCACCGCTACTATCAAAAATAATAATTTTTCCTATACACCATTTATCTCCGCAGTGTTAAGGAGGGTCTATCTCAAAATCAAATAATAATTATTACAATGTTGAAAAATTTCTTGACAAAAAAGTGAATGTCGCTACAATTCTAATTACGTGAAAAATTAAGGCCAGAACTGGATAATATTTTGACTTCTCATTATTAAAATAAATATTGAAAAACAAAACTAATCTACTTTTGCATAGTCATTTTACCACTAATTACTATTAGTCAAGAATAAACCAGTTACAATGCATACAGCATGAAGAAAGTGGAAAACTGTTTACTTTGCTCAAACAGTAAAAGTGATATTCGCAAATTAGCTTTATCGATTCTGATAAAGGATAATGCCCTCAAACTATAAAAGCATTGACGGTCGAGGCATCAGGTGTTTGTGTTATTGACCTTTCGCAAGGTATCTGTTGTCATCTTTTCATACGCGTTTACGAAATGCTATAAACGCGTTGACGAATTCTAAAACTTCAGCTTGTATACTTAGATGATTAGAGATGTTAGAAACCTTTTGCCACGTTCATAATTATTTTTAGATCCAAAAATTTTTTTTATTTTTATACTAACAAGGAAAGTGAATAACCTTTAAGAAACTGATCTTAACTGAGCTTTAAAAGTCAAGTTCTAATGCTTAAAATAGATGACTGTTACTGGTAATTTTTTCTTTCATAATAGGCTCTTTTTTCGCGTCATAATCTACCTAATTTTAAATATGCGTTATTACTTTGAAAAATAATGTCACTTTTATTGGCTGTAGCAGTGCAACTACTTATATTACAAATACGAAGAAATAAGTATTCTAAACGAAAGTAAAAAAAATATTAATTTCTCAGAAAATATAAGTATAGTCGAAGATTGCATGAAAAAAATCATTTAATATGTTTTTTTTTACTATTTTAGCAGAATATTTACATTACATTAGATTATACATAAATTTCTAATAAATTAATATTTTTTAATGAAACAAGGCTTTAAAGCTTTTTCTGCCTAATTTTATAATAGGCCTTATATAACATAAAAGCCTAGTTAACATTATAATATACTAAAATTTGTGCTATATATCTTCTTGTAAGTAAATAAATCTTCTCTCTTGCTAGTGTATAAAATTTTCTAAATATGTAATGATAGAATAACATTAGGCTTATACATTCATTCTCAAGTTCAATCTACTTATAATCATGCGGATTAGCAAACAGAGTAGTTCGATAATCGTGGCCGTTTCGTGACCATCTCTATACTCGCTCGACCTACACCTGTATAATTGAACGACCAGAAAAAGTGAACTGTTAATTCACCAGTAATACCGCTAGAACGTATTAACTATGGCAAAGCACATGGATACGATGGGCAACCAGATACGCATGATGAGCGGTGACATCAACGCGCTGAAGGTCGAGCACGCCTGGACGATAAGAAATTACAGCGCGCACCAGGAGGTCGAGCCCGGAATCGGCATCCTCTCGCCCACGTTCTTCATCGGCGGCAGCGGTGATTTGCAAGGTATGTGTGTGTGTGTGTGTACGTGTGTATCTTTATAACGTTTGTGTTGTGTTTACTCGTTCACTTTATAAATACGTTCGGATTCGCTCGATTTTGTTTGTTTATAAAAGAAATTAAGAAACTGTCATTGTTTTTGAATTTTGAAATTTATATAGTTTGGAAGTAAAATGATTGTAACTCCAGTTATATAATTTATAAAATTCTTAGTATAGATTAAATTATTATAGTATCCTATATAGTACATTAGGTTTCAATGGATTTATGATCTTGATTTAACAAGATAATTATTATTTTCTGTTTTTAGAATTAACATACATTATGCTTCATTGTTGGATCGTTTTTTAACTGTTTTTCCATTGTTAAATCCAATGAACATATAACGTATATAATTCAATTATCTCTTTTTTTAAAAATGGTAACCTGATGTTATGAAGTATTTGAAGATTGATTTAATGGTCCTCGAGTAACAGGAACAAATATTTGCTATGTTCGTTACATTTGAATTTTTAAATTGAAATTTGTATCTTTGAGTATTTAAAGCTAAATAATTAAATTAAAATAGAATAAAAAAATTAATTTGTTGTTTGAATAATAAGATAATTAAAACAATTTTTCAACTAATCGTAATTAATAAATAATAATGATGAAAAATTGAATTTATAACGACTAAAATAAAATCTTATTTCGTGTATTTCTGCGTACACCAGTGCATTTTCTTTGTGTTTTATTTTATCTGAATTGGAGCATTTGACATGGAAAAATAAAAATAACCTTAAAAACATAAAATATAAATTATTAAATAGAAAAATTTTTTAATACAAAATTCATTCATTTTTGGTTTTTCTTTAATCAAATGATTAATTTTAATTTATATATTTATCATCATTTATTTTTTTTATTTTTGTTTTATTTATGTTTATATTTTTTCTTCTTTTTGCAAAAAAATTAACAGAAAATAAAAAATAAAAATAGATAAAACAGCAAATTTTTCGACTAGGATTACCATAGGTAGACGGTTATTATATTTACAAAAAATACTATACAATCTGTAAATCATACGAATCAATTGGCCATTCTCAACGAATCAAAGCAAATATATAAAATCTTCCCTCGGAAGACACAACTCAATAACCTATTTCTGAATCAGGTCGACTGGTCCTATATCCACACGGCTGCAAGAAGAACCAGGTCTCCGACTACGCATCTCTTTTCCTCTACCTGGATTCACGACACAGCAACATCGTCCGTGCACGTTTGAAATTTTATCTGCTTGACAGTACCCGAATAGAACAAGTCAGCTATCGGTCCGTTACCGATTTCACTTGTAGCCAGGGTTACGGTTTCCCGACATTCGCACGGCATGATCTTCTCAATCGTCTACTCGTCGAAGACGCTCTTACCGTGTTCTGTACTATTACTATGCTGGGGTCTGAACTTGAAGGCGAGGACATGACCTCTGGTGATAAACTCATCATGAATGCGATCACGGCGAAGCGCATGGGTAGACATATGGGAAAAATCAGTGTGAAGGTGGAGAACATGGAGGTGGAGAAAACAGGACAGGAGAAGCACGACAAGGACCAGATGATGGGCGATGGGTGGTGCAATGAAAATAAGAACAACGAGATTTCGGTAAGTTTATATAGTGGTTATAGTTTTATTTTATGGAAATGCGTCCAAAAGTGTATGGTTAAAGGCAAGCCAAATTTAAATGTAGAATTCTGTGGCTTCCCGGAATAACCGAATAAGTCCACTTTTCGAGTATCCGAGAAAACCAGGTTTTACTGTTCAAATTTATATGTAAGATCGGGAGAAACGAGATGAGTCGCGATACTTGACTAGTCAATTGACACATTTAGAACACATATTTACACGCTAGTTTCAATAGATTATACATTTTCTGACGCGTTAAAAACGAGTAAGAACTCAGAAAAGTATAGACTTATCTGGTTATTCCGGGAATTATGGATTTATCTGATAGTGCGGTTCACCTTTATTTTAGAGCGTATTCTTTAATTTAATTATGGAACGAGCAAATAAATTACAAAATTAGCAACTGTTCAATGAACTCTTTTAACTTATTCAAGAAATTTCTATTGTTCTGACATTTCTATTAAATTTACAACTATTTGTATTGTATTTGTATTGTACTAATATTGTAAAATTTTAAAAGGTTTATAATTTGAAAGTGTATAGGAATTTTGTAAATAAACAGACAAATATATATATTATCCATCATATTCACATAATTTGAATGGATAAAATAAATTATAACTACGATAAACGGAAAAATGATGGACTTATCCGGTTATTCCGGGCAGAAAATTTGAAAAATTGACTTATCTGGTTACGTTTGGGGTGAATTGTAGCTTTACGAAAACATTTTTTCTACTACTGAAAGTGGTAAATGAAAAAGGCCTATTTGAACATACAAAATCCGGGGTTATCTCGATTTTCAAAAAAATGGACTTATTCGGTTATTCCGGGAAGCCACAGCATTATTTTTGCCGAAGATAATAATTTCAAAATATGTATGAGAAATTTTACAGAATAGGTAAAGTAAATTACTGCAATACCGAATATGTTACATGTTCTACTACGTTAATCTTAATTCTTAATAAAAGAAGAAATATAAAAATCTTTGAATATAGAAGAATATTAATGAGCATCATAGTACATAGGGTCAAAAACCATTTAGTGTGTTGCATTAGAAACTTAAATAATATTAAAATAATTAAATTAAGTATTAAAAAATTAAAGTATTATTTTTTATAGGTATCCTAAAAAATATTTGAACATACAGAAAAATACATACCATTCATCAGAATCTTTTGCAACCACACTTCAACGTTCATTCAATTTCCACATCTATACCATCCTCGTAACATTAAATCCCCTTATATTATTTCGCAAACCTTTAATCTCTTCACCACTTCATACTCACTCTTCATGAATTTCCCACAGGAATCTATAAAGGAGCTGCTGGGAAATGAGTTCAGCGATCTGACTTTGGTATGCCAGGGTATAGAGTTCCGAGCGCATCGAAATATCCTCGCGTCGCGCAGTTTCGTCTTCTGCGAGATGTTCATGCGTCACTCCATCGGGCATGACAACCGTATCGTCATCGACAATGTCGAGCCGGACGTGATGCGCGAGGTCCTGCGGTACCTTTACACGGGTAGGATTCAAAATTGGGTGAGTAAACTGTTGTGCTTTTTTATGTTCGATGGTGATTTCATTTAAAAAAGCTATGTAAAGATACAATTATTATAATAACAGAATGAGTTGGAATCTGTGGCTCTCAATTGAATAGCTCAAATAAAGTAGAAATAAATTTTAAAATATTCAGTGTCAGTTGATAACATGAAAAATGTAATTAAAATCTATAGTTTTCCGGAAGTTTTTCTCTGATTCTCTAACATCAAAGAAATGCGAACTTATGATGAATGTTTCTTTTTATATGCAAATTCTTAACAAAACACCGATTCCCTCACAGAAATTGAAATAAAAGCTCATCAGTTTTTAACTAAGTTCTGGGTATAAACTAAAAATTTTTTTGTAATCCTCTAAAGCTAAAGTTATCTCTAATACAACTAAAATATTTTTCACTATACCTTGTACATTAAACAACCACCGTTAAATCTCCCTTCCAGGACTTGTACGTAGGACTACTAGACGCAGCGGATAAATTCTGCCTGACGGACCTTAAAACTACCTGCAGCAACGTTCTTATGAACGGCATAAATGTAAACAACGTTGTCGAGATGCTAATGCTGGCCGACGAACACAACATACTAATGCTGAAAAACCATGCGCTCTGCGTAATTGCCACGCATGCGAAAAGTGTCGTCATGTCGCCAGGATTCACAAGATTGTTGGAGTCCAATAGGCCGGATCTTGTGGCCGAGGCGTTTATTGCGCTTACCAGAGAAAAGAATACTTGATCTAAGAGTAGGAAAAAATTGAGTAGTATTATCTTATTTTTGTGTTTCTTGGAAAAGAAATGTGGTCGTTTTTAATGGTTAATAAACATGTATAGTGAAAATTTGTATGTACGATTGAACTGTAAGTATTATAATTATTCGAAACACTAGTACATAGATATAACACTTGGTAAGTCTTAAATCGTGATAATATGCTTTTGTAAAAAATTTTAATTCTGTAAATGTATTTGTAAGAAAGAGTCAATGTTTTAGAAGATATTTATATTTAATATTGAAATCATATTGATTTTTGGAGATTTTTTATTCTGAAAATAATATGATATAATTTTAAATTATGGAAATTTAATGCTCTCAATGCTATTTAGAAAGTGAAGGAGAGAAATTCCAAATTTCAGTGAACCCCGAGTTGTTCATTTTAGTTCATTTTACGAAAAACAAGATATTTGAATTAACATTTAGATAGATGGTGTAAAAATACA
The DNA here is from genome assembly GCA_036873485.1 of Torymus texanus. Lineage (NCBI taxonomy): Eukaryota > Metazoa > Arthropoda > Insecta > Hymenoptera > Torymidae > Torymus > Torymus texanus. Next base: position 10,720 of record JAYJLV010053239.1, read on the forward strand.
TTTATTGAATTTAACGTTATTATACATACTTTGGGTGTATAATAATTAATTTTATTTCATTAATTTACCAAAATATTATTGAAAACACGATGGTAATAAAAATGATTTTATACAATTACGACTACATTTTAATACCTAAATTATTTCATATATCAAAAAAGATTATTTATGTATCTAAAAAGTCATGATAGATATTAATAGAATATCTTATGAAAGCAAACTTTGGGAAATATCTAGCTTATGAACTGTTTGACATTCATTTTCTTTCACATCTCTTTCTCTACACCATATCTGATACTGAGTTTACTCGAGCAATTCCCAAGAAAATTTGAGTGAATCGATAAATCTTATCAATAAAACTTAGTCACAACAATTGATCAAAAATTAATTAATTCAGTCTTTGATTGCTTTTCATTTTAATCAATTAAAAAAAGAGGATTTTAAAATTTTATTTATTATTAATTCATTTTTATTTAGACTCATACATCCGATCGTTCAAAAAAAAAAAATAAATAAATAAAGAAACGTTTTGAAATTTTTCTTATGAATACGTAAATGGATAAAATTTTATGAAGCCTTATGTCAAACGGAGCCTGAAGATATATTACCCCTCCAGACAAGTTTTCACGATTTAGTCGTCATTTATATATTCCTCTATTGCTTTTCTGTACAGTTGTCCATAAATTTCTAAGCTTGCTTCATTAAAATGAAGCTCAAAAATGTAGGCGACTCGCCATAAATTCGATAAGATACGATATACAAACACGCCGGAGCTTTATTATTATGCAAGGAGTTCCATTGCACTCGATTAGACGCAGACATCCTTGCGCTTTCTTATTAGAAGGCGTGTCATTCTCCGCCCAATACTCTTCTTCTATAACGGTATCATTCCTTTGGTCGCTTACCACTTGAATAAACTCTGCACCTCCCAATCTCCTCTTCTATTTCTTCGTCTTATTCTACTTCAATATTCTCTATCTATAACATCGGTTTCTCCACGTCGATCTCGTTGCTTTTCCCAATTCAGATCTTGAAAACTACTGGAATTTCCAGTTACAGTAACTTTAATTCTCCAGTAAATAGGACTTAAGAAACACTTACCTACTGCCAGTGGTCGTGATAGCTGGATTCTCCAGCAGAAACAGCTTGGGCCATTGGGGAGTATCAACTAGAGAATCCGGGTATCCCTGCATTACTTACTTTCAACTTTCAAAGATTAATCACTAACAGAAAGGGTGCGTGTTAATAAGTAGAATAGCTGAAAAATTACCCATTTACAATGTAAAAATATATACACATCAGACAAAAATTAATAAGCAAAAAATATACAAGAATTTTCTGGTTGATGGTCTAAAAAAATCAATTTTTTATTTGGTAGGTTCTTCTACTAAACGGATGAAAAGTTAAATACATCTCAGCATGACATGTAGATAAAAAAGAATATAATGGTTTTCTTTATCATTTTAATATTACTTCAGTAATATGCAATAAAAAAAACTTCATCATTTAAGACTTTGCATGGAGATTAAAAGGACTATTAAATTAATTGTTCATCATTATCCATAAATAGGTCAAAAGTTTACACATCTATATCATTACAACGTGTCAAAGATTCCTTTATTTGTCTAAACTTTTTTGAAATAACATTCGAATATAATATTGAAATCCTCATCACTCGAACATTACGAAATAATCTCTCCAGACATAAATTAGACGAAGATGTGAAACATCATACTTCATTTAATGACGTTTAGAAAAGATTAAAATGATTAACGATTTTTGCGTCTAATAAGCGATTGACGCTCGGGCTATACAATTTCGGCAAGACGCGTTCGTGCCCTAAGTATTAAATCACTTTTTGAATAAAAGATTCCTTTATGTTGTCGAACAGCGCGCAGGTCGCGTGCGCATCCGCGATCACTCGCCCCGGTCGCTGTTATCAGAATTCCTTGGCTTTTCGTGTTACGTCGGTGTAGCGTCCGATTTTGGTATCGACGCGTCATCTCACGCCTACTGCGCGAGTTACCAGTGGCTGGTACAGCTACCTGTTTTGGTATGGCAGGAGTCTGCTGTAACAATAGAATTGATATTTTTTTTTATTTTTTGCGTGTACGCTGTTCTAATTGACTTGCGCGTGGTTTCTTTAACTTCATACAAATTTATATGCAAATAACAAAAAAGGCTAAATTATTTAAAAAAATTGTTTAATCATAGCCCGAATAAAAACGTTACGTTCAATTCGAGATTTATCGCGTTGTTCTCTTATAATTTAATATAATTTAAATCTTCTCATACATAATAATGAGTACAATTTAAAAAAATATATTTAGCTATATTTAAATATAATATAATAATAATTATAATAATATGTATAGGATAGTTCAAAAATTGTATATTTCTTCTTTTTTGCATTACAAAATGTGATATAGAATTCCAATGTTTGGACGTATATGAAGATGAAAAACATATTTTAAATTTATCTCAAATTTTTTAATAATAACTTTTAATTCATTTATTTTTTCGAGTTTTTCTGAGTAAAAACTTGTAAAATAGTTCGATTTTGATTGGACCTCGATAGTTTACTAATATTTTTTGAGCCGTTGAACCTTTTTAGTTTACTACATTGATGTACTGGTTGGATAATGTGGGTGATTTCAATAAACAATTTCATTGTTTACGCTATTATATTAAAGTTTATTTAAAAATATAGGAGGAAATTTTTGGACTTCTCGACCCACCCTTAATAACATGCCAAAATCTTCAATAAACTTGATACTTTATGGACAGAGGTAATAATTAGGAACATAGCAAATAAAAATTAATATTGGTGAATTAATGATGGTAATTTTATAAATAACCTTATTCTAACTTGAATGTATGTTTGTCAAAATATATTCATTTATATAATTGTTAAATGTAATTTACAATGTGAAACTTGTCCATGTGATTTTCCATACCATAATTATGATTTTTTTTAAGACATGCCTTATATGAAACATGAAACTTTACAATAAAAAATTAGGTGCGCTATTTACGTCAAGAAACGGTATCGACTCTCCGTACGAAAATTAGCACCTTTTGCAAAACTTCGACAACTAGCACAATTCAAAATTTGCGTCGAACATTATAGCACGATTTGCGAGATTGCGATGAAAAGTAACACGATTCACGAGATTACGACAAAAATTAGCATTATTTGCATTAATTTTTTATGTGCATATCACTATTAGTGGCAAAGCCCGTAATTTTGCAAATGTAAAGGAAATCCTTAACAGCCGTAACAGTTTTAAGTTTGCATACGTCCTTTTTAAAGTCCATGCTTTTCTTATAAAATACTATCCAAATAAACGATGGCAATGTAAGTAATTTAACTATGCGAGTGACTTCCATAATGGATTTGAAAAAACTTAAGTTTTGGACACGCCTACCTTTAGTTTGAACAAAAATTTTAAAAAGAATTCTTGTTGAGTTGGTAACCATTTATTATATTTCTTTCTATAGAATAAAGAAATATTTATTTTTTCTAATTTATGAATGTTTGAAGTTGAGCAACGAAATTGCACCGAAATATTTAGGTACTTGAACAGGCAATATTTGCATGTATTTTCATTACTCAACATTTAATTTTCATAAATTTGGTAGAAATCGATACTTTTTAATTCTGGAAAAAGTAAATGAAAGCTCGTCTAGTCTATCTTCTATAAAGAGAGGCTTTCCAAGATTTTTTCAAAATCAAGCTGAAAATCTCCAGAATTTGAGTTATCTTGAGAATTAAAGTCTCATATTGCAACTTTCTTCATATTTCTATATCCAAAAACATATTCCAAAGTGTGAGCCGAATCCGTGATCTGGAGGCCTGAGTTTCACCTAGAAAATATATTATAAATTTAAATAACTATTTTAATAACGACTTTATAAAAAATATGTATTAAAGTAGTAAAAAAAATATCCTCGCATTAAAATGTTTCTTTTTTTTTAATTTAGACAATGTCAATTTCTTCTTAGAGAGAATATTTGAAAATTGTTCCAATTTTTGTCGCCACCTCGCAAAACGTGCTATTCTGCGATGCAAGACACTGAGACGCAAATTTGCTGCAAATGCGGAAACGTGCTTATTTTTCTAGGAAGCTGAATTGTGCTACTTTTCGTACGGACCGTCGATATGAAAAATCAATATGATCGTCTATGCAAAAACTTAGCTTTAAATATTAAACATTTAGCTATGCACTTCTACTTATTATACACGCACTTATCACTGTTTGATTAGTCAACACTCGTTATAAAGTATAATACTTTTAAATTTATTTGTAAACCTTAATATATATGCTATACAAATATTTTATTTCTCCCAATTATCATTGTGTAATAAATTCATCGATATATGTATATAATATTAAAACCCGCAATAAAAATATTATTACATAAATACATCATATTGTCACTGATAATTTAAAAAACTTACATGCTATTTCATTCGATGTTTTTTTATACACTTTTTTATCACTGGTACTAAGAATACAATATTTCTCGATAAAAATATTAGATGCACTATTTGCGATAAAATATTCTATATAGTCTCTATTAAAATTTATTTTCTTTTAGTATATTTATTTGATAGTATACACAAAACAAGAGCATATTTTCAACGTCTAATTGTAAGTACATACAACCTGGAACGGTGTAATCGGTTACAGCTTATTCGTCAGAATTTGATTTTATGCATAGAAATATTGAATGCAAACAAAATTGTTTTTGAAAGCACATTGTTATTGTAAAATAATATATTAGTACTTATTTATTATTAAACAGGTTTTTGTAATGATGAAGATACGAGGTTTTCCTAAATAGTAACGTCAAAATGATATTTTTGCTTAACCAAGAGTTGACGCCATAAGAGAGAGGCTCCTATTATTACAAAATGTATTTCTGAATAAAATTAAGTTCTACAAATAATGTAAAAATTCAAAATAATAAATTTAATTTATTGATACGTATGATTAATAAACTTCCCCTACTATCTATCAAACATAAAAAAAAATATTAAAAAAAAACATCCTATATAAAACATTCAAAAACCCACTATATCGTGGAATTATTCGCATCCCTACCTTACCGGCATCTAAATTACTTATTACTTATTTTTTCCAAGACTCTGTTATAATTTAATTATTAAAATATAGACCTCGGTTATCCCAACTTTCTCACTGTTAAAACTACCACATCATTACGCAATTATCAATACTTTTTTACCTTCATTTTCGAAGTTCACTCTGATACTTCACGAAGCTCACTACCTATACACCTATACATATTCACTATAAGGAACCACCGCTGCTGTTACCACCGCCGTTGCTGCGTCGCTGTCACATTCCTTTCCCTCTCTAGCGCGAGAGAGCGAGTAATATACGTGAGCGAAAGAGCGAGCGACAGCGAGCAGCAGTAGCAGAGTTCAGTCTCCCTGTTGCGCGCGTCGCGTGTGTACGTATAGTATTATATACGCGTGTGTGTATATATATGTGCCTATAGCTGCACATATTCTATACATATATACATATATACCTACCAGTGTATACTGCATCGTCTCCCGGGCGATGCAGTGGTATAATAGCTCCGGGCGCGGTTTTGTTCCAATCAAACGTCAGAGTGCCTTGTGAGTTCTCCGCTTATATACTACTTAGTTTGTTACTGCTACTGCTGCTGTTGGTGCTAGACGTACAGAATGCAAAAAAGAAGGATGTGTACATCACGGCGCGGGACCTAACCTCAAAGCCAGTATGCATATATGCCATATATAGTGTATACATACATATATATCCACGTACACACCTACCTCGTATCTATATATGCATAGTAGTGTAGTATATAAGAAGCGCAAGGGTAATGCACGTATAGAGTATAGACACAACTGGTGTCCTGCGTCTGGCCTCTCTCTCTCTCTCTCTCTCTCTCTCTCTCTCTCTCTCTCTCTCTCTCCCCCTCTCTTACAAGTAAAAATAGCAATGCACCTATATAAGCTGCTTTATCGCTCTCTCTCTCTCTCTCTCTCTGTCTCGAGATAAGACGGGCTACGTATATACCCATACATCCAGACACAGAAGCATGAGAGCGATAAGAGTCAAGTCGCGTTCTTTCTCTCTCTCTTTCTCTTGCATACCTACTTATATACACACACGACGGAAACCAGGAATTTCAACTTCATCGCCTCTGTATATAATACACGTTTCTTCCTTCGCTCACTTTTAAACCTCTCGATCCTCTACATATATATGCGTATATGTAATCATGTGTATGTATGCATGTACCTCGTTTTCGTTTTTACGTAATGCAGAGTAAGGTAGTCGCCGCGCCAACGAGTGCAGCAAGCAAGCGAACGAGCGCAATCGCCGTATAGCTCCCATCCGTTGCGGCTGCAGCTGTTGTACTTACTTATATACACAGAAAAGTGTGCGGGAATTAATTTCCTAAGGATTAAAGTAGGCACAGAGTAGGCAAGGTGGATGGGTGCGCGTTTGTTGCTAAATCCGTGGTTATGGTTTTGCAAAAGTGGTTGTTGCTGCTGTGGCTATATGGTAGGTTGCGGAATTGGTAGCGAGACAAGTGTGTGTGTGTGTGTGTGTGTGTGTGTGTGTGTGTGTGTATGTCGGTGAGTGAAGTTGTGAGTTAATTGGTGTAGAATTGGGATGGTGCGGGTTGTACAAGAGTAGGAGTAGAAAAGGGGTTGGGAGATATTTGAAGATGGGGAATTAGATTTTATGTATTTTACTGTTTCAACTTTCGACTATCTGTAGTAGTAAAATAATTCTGTTCTTGGTCTTAATTTAATTTATAATAAAAGGTATGATTATATACTTGAAATTTTTCTAAATGCGAGAGTATACAATGACGCATCCACAAAGCAACATCCTCTGCTGCGTGATAAATTCATCCTGTAGATGATTTTTTGTTTTTTACATGCGTATACTTATATATCTGTTACTGACAGGAAATGTCTGTATCTCTTGTACGTCATTATATCTTCGCTTTATTTTGTTTTTAGTTGATATTCGTATTTTTTCATGAAAATTGTTGTTATTGCAATCAAACGCGTGAAATTTAGCACGATGTACAGCGTTTTTTTTAAGATTCTTTGCGATAAATGTGTGTAAAGAGGAGGTTTGTTGAAAGTAAAAAAATGTTATTCCTATCGCAATGTACCTATACCCGTGGTTATGAGTAAACATTACTTATCACTATATTACTTTCAAATAACATATAGAATTTTTCGAACATCCGACTGCTGTTTGCGTCGTATACGTCTATTAATATAAATAATGATTCATGCAATGTATAACCGTATATACACACGATGCCTTTAACCATATCGGGAAGGAAATAACGTATACTACGCAAACGTACCGGTAGCTCAGCGGTAACTAAACAAACGCGAAATCTTGGGTAAAAATTAGTATTTAATTTGAACCATAAAAATCTAATAATATAAATGATAAAACTAAGCGATTGCATTTCTCAGCGGAATGTAATTTATTTAAAAAACTTTCTACTTTCTTACCTCATTACCGCGCGCGGAGGAGTTATTTAATTAAATCAATTTTCCTCGGGGATAATTTCACGCCCAGTGAATTACGAGTCCGCGCAGCTAAATTTATCCAGACGATCATCGGAGCCGCGTGTGCATCCCGATGGAGAGGAAAAAGTCTGAACGCACGCGTATACTTACTTGATATATATACGTATATACATCCTTACACGAATGTAACGTTTTATGCATGCAACTGTGTCGAATATAAAGTTTGTTTTTCTATGAAAGCAGTGTTATACTGTATCGACGCATAAAATAAATTCTTCTGAATTTACAAAACAAACTTTTATTTGAATTGCATATTTTATTTGTGTATAGAGCCTTCTGCATGTTCGCTTTCCAGCCAGAATTTATTGGAAAAATATAACATACGTATAATTGAAAAATATTCTTATATATTTTACATTTAATTAATTTATTTAAAAAAAGAAATCAATTACTGAGGATTGTTTGATATTAATGTAAATACAGAAAATAAGTATCCAACTATTACACGGAGAAAAATTTATATATGTAAACTTTACTTTTTTTATAAGAAAATTTACTATTTTCTTGGACTACTCGACATGTGGGATTTTTACTGTTTAAATATAATTTTACTTCTTCAATATTAATTTCTCTTCGTTTTGTAGCAAATTTTACTATTCGAAATACTACTTATGATTATTTTTCCAGCAGTCAGAAAAAGTACTATTTCAAAAGTAAAATTTGCTACGAAAATAATAAAAATTAATATTTAAAACGTAAAATTTGCTATGAAAATCTTAAAATTACTATTTAAAACAACAAAAATCCCACATGTCACGTGTGTCCTAGCGGTACTATAAAAATTAAAATTACCCTGGTAGAAACGTTAACGATGCGTTGGCTAATTATTGGTTAATTTTGGAGATAAAATTGTCACACTATCATTATTTTATAGTTAAAGATAAATATTTAATTTTTGTTCATAAAATCACATTCCATTGTCAATATTTGACCATGAGATTATAATTTTC
>JAYJLV010053260.1:0-19288 GCA_036873485.1 Torymus texanus
AAACGCGAATGTGGTATTTTCGGCCCGGGTATGGTGAAAAATAGTATACGCAACATGGGGATAAAAAGGACCACCCCGGAGCATTTTACACGTGCTCTGGATTGGCCAACTCTTTACCTTCCTTGTTACGTAATATACGATTTTCAAATTGTCCCTTTTCCACCATTTTTCGTCAGTTTCAAACCCAACTTCAAACTCACGTAACTTTTGAAGGAATCAACGTTTTCTAATTCTGAAAAAAGATTTGGAAAGCTCTCGTTCTCTCGTTTCTTTTTTGTTTTTCCGAATTTCATATTAAGTTGTTATTGGTGAAATGATTTCGGATCAAACTAGAGCTATTTTTACTCATTTTTAAAAAGCCTAATTATTGTCAAAAAAAAAGGATACTCTCAAATCGAGCTTGTTCTTATTCTTATCTATGTTAACAAAGCCCCAAAAAACAAGAAAAAATGTATCCCGTGAGTATGCTCTCAAGAAAATTTTTTTATTTTCTTGGCGATTTAAGAGGGAAATAACTTTGGAAATAGCTGATATATTAAAAAAAATATTATTACATTATTGTTGTGTTAATACTAAATTCTCATGTAGCTTTGTAAATGACATTTTTAAAATATTGAATAAAATGATAATCTAACCATATCAATCCGATTCCGTTTCGTATCATTAGATGCAAAGAGAAACTCGTGATGTTCGGTTTTAGGCACTAATCATGAATGTACAACTCTCCCCTGCTAATTTTAATACTTTTCGTTACTTATAGAAATAAATTTTCTTTTTCGGACTGAAAAAATATTTTAATATTTCTATAAGAAAACAAAAAAAAACTATAACCACGATAAACCTCATTGATCTTTTATACATTTAATTATTCACGACCAAAGCTTGCATAAACTAGAATTATCTAAATTAAATTCAGCAAATACTTTTATATCTTCAAACCCGAAATAGTACTACGCAGTAGAGTATAGTACGAGCATGATCTAAACCGATTCACATGATTACCAATCAAAGCATAAAGGGCTATATTTTCTCCTTGCCAATAAAGAAAGGAACAAAAAACCTTGTGCTACGCTAATTTAATAAAACCACATCTATATAATAAATCGAACGCTTGATTGCATCAGCAACAGTCGCAGTATACATCAAGGCGTGCGCGCGCGCGATCGCACACACGGGCCATAACAATAAATCTGCGTTCTTATTATCCCTCGTATTCGATTACATATGATAAATCCTCTCCCTCTTTCTTTCTCTCTCTCTCTTAACCATCGTCTCTAACCAACAAAGCCGATTAAAAAAGCTCACTCGTGGCCGTGCGAGAACTTTCCGCTCGGTCGCTCAAAGAAAGAAGAGAAACCCCGAAATTTCCTCTCCCTGAAAAAGAAAGCTGCTCATGCCACACATATACACTGTCTTTCGTCTATACCTAATTTACGAGCGGCGCAAGCGGCTATATCGAATTTTCGCGCTGAACGAGCGAGTCCCTGCAAGTGCGTAGTACAGACCATATGTAGGTACGTTTACTGTACACCCTACTTGAAGAGAGGGACGCGTACGTGCGCGTGACGGACTTTTCTTCTCTCTATACTTGGCTTTCCCTTTCGAGGCCACTGCGATTTCACGCGCGACGACAAATGTTGCGATTGGATCTCTCTATGTGTGTCTGTGCAAGATTCGATCGATTATACGGGGGATGAGAAATGAGCAACCATTAGCATCGGAGTCGCGTCGTTGGCTGACAAATTTATTTAACTTTTTTTTTACACAATGCTAGGCTGGGTCGAAGCATGAAATCGCCATTGACATCGTATTAGAAAGGAATATCATTAGTTATACTATGGTGTACGTGTACGCTATGTGTACCGATATATAGATCTAGCTTTTTTTTTACATCGAAGCTTTATCTCGAGGCTTTGCTGGTTGATAAAGGAGATTTTCAGTGATTTTTGTGGGCTTCTTTGGGGTCACACAAAGGGATACGCTTATTTATGGGGATTTACGTTGTTTTTGATAACAAAGATACATGTATTGAAGATACACAAAAGTTTAAAAATTATATTGTAAAAGAAAGTATTGATGATGTATGGCGTATAAAAAAATATATGTAGAGCTGTCATTTTTATATATAGTATAGAAAGGTGTTAGAGAAAAATGGGGGATCGTAATGTGTGAATTATATTGGGCATCAAAATTCCTTCTATATTTATAGGTAACATAAAAATTTAATTAATACGACCAAAATAAAGTTTTATGTATAGGTTTTAAAAGAATATAAAAAAGATAGATAACCTTGACATGGAACTTTTACGAAAAAAATTTCAAATATTAAAATTCATAAAATAAAAAAAAAGGATAAAATCTTTCATTTTGTAATGAAATTCATAAAAGACATATTTTCATTGAACAATCCACATATGATGAAATATTATAGAATATTTTAATAAAAATTTTTTCCACACCCTATATACCTAAACACTTCAAAATTTCGGTAGAATGAATAAGATGGTCGCACGATCCAATTTGTAACAAATAAATAATAATTTGTTACAAATTGGATCGTGCGACCATCTTATTCATTCTACCAATTATTTACAATACGATCATCAAAGTCTACATCGAAACTTCAAAATTTCCCCTACTAGACACTTCACGATCATTGACTTACCCCGTGTTTACAAACAAACAACGACCATCAAAACGAGTAAAAAAAAAGAAAAAAAATGAATATAAACCCCGAAGACCTCGAAAAAAAAAACTGAACCAGGCGAACCGCCTTCACACACACACACGTATTCACACGCAGTTTCCGGCACACCACCGCCCGCAGCCGTCCAATTACCCGCGGCTCTCGCGTGTGCGGTTATTTTTCGGCTACAAATTGTTCGTGGCTCGCGCCGGCCAACTGTTGCCTATATACGAACCCTTTTTTCCCTTCTATATATCCACATATGCACATGCACATCGCTGCGGAAAAAGTAAGAAAAGCATACCGCGGAAAATATATATACACGTATATATATACGTTATATGTATATGTATATATATACGAATAGAAGTGGGCGAAAAAGGGGGCGGTGGCCTTGGACTCGTATGTATGTCGCACGTGGCGCTTTACTCTATACGCGAGGGGGAAGAGAGAAAGAGAGAGAAATCGTAGAGGTCCGGAATTCTAATATTATATGTATGTATGAGCGCGCGCGTGATGGGATTGCGCAGTATATACATATATATATACTTATATATAATATACACACACACACACACACACACGCGAGAAATAAATTTCGCTTTGGTGTGGTGGCGACGAGGCGAATGAAGATTCATGGGCGTGTGCGCGCGGTTATATTATTGGTGTCATTGAATATTCATGGTTTCCGCGGGATACTCGCGCGACCGCGACTGTAATAAGCGCGGGGGTAAGAATATAAAGGATATATAATATACATACTATACATACGTTTTTTTTTAATTTTCGTAGAAAATATTCGCATTGTCATGTATTTATATATATACATAAAAGCCATAAAAGCTGTAGAACGAAGAGTTAATCTATATTGCGTAATACTTTAACCTTCGCCGTATCTATAAGCCACTTTGTAATTGTTTAAATTGCACCGGGGGATGATTAATCGTAGCAGCCTCCGCCCCAAAATACCAGAAGGGAGAAAGCGAGAAAGAGAGAGATTGTTTGACACATGTCTACAAAGTAAATGAAGCATTTAATCTGTATGCTCGGCACGGTATTATACTCACACATATACACATATATACGTCGTTATGCTATTACAAGATTGATGCTTCCTTCGTCGCGTGTATAATAGCTCACACGGGGCGCGCGCGCAGTTTAATGACGTGTGCCAAATGAGGAAATAATATTTGCCCATTTCCAAAATCAGCCGTTGTTTGAATCCCCTTCCTCCCCTTCGACAATAAGAAAAAAAATATACACATATTACGTTAAAAATGAAAAGAGAGAGAGAGAGAGAGAGAGAGAGAGAGAGAGGACGCGTGGATTGCCGAAAAACACATAATATATACACTCGCACGGTTCTTTATTCCTTGGATTTGGGTATTGTTCTATATATATAAGCGTGGGTGTTGGTTCTGCATTTCAAGGAAGAAGAATATGTATACACGTGAGATATGCAGTAACAGCAGCCCTTCAAGGACTATAGTCATACTTATACTCGAATATATATAAGGTAAGGAACAAAGTGCAGCCGCGTTGCGTACTACGATGTATAGTGTACAATGAGCGGCGACCCGCGCATTATGATTTATTCTCCACGCGCGCATGCGCGAGCGGCGGTCTCTTTTTCTGGAGAAAAAGGAGAGGCAATAGAAGGGGAGAAAGACGGTATTGTATATGTTATATTGTGTGCATTTGTGCAGTACGAGGTGAGCCGAGAACTGCGGTGACAAATTTTTCGGGTTTTCAAGAGCAAAGCGACAATTTTGCGCGGTTATGGAGAATGTGTATATATATGTATAACGTAAAGTTCAAGGTTGCTGAGATTGTGTACTAAGAAAATGCATATAGAATAATGTAAAATTTCAAAATTTTTTGTTTTTTCAAATAAAGGATACGGCGAACAGTATGGATATGATAATATTTTGTTTGACGTATCGGTACATGTTATATTTTCCTAAGGGGAGACGATTGATACATCTGTTGTATATATATACATCGGTGTATCAGCGGAGTTACACCACGCGGCCCGGATCATCCTCTACCGATGATCTGCAATAACACTTGAACTTGTATGACAATCAATCATTTTTACCGCAGTCATCATCGTCTTGGTGCTACCGCGGTACCATCCTATACCATATATACAGTCGAGTAATAGAGTTTCACCTTCATATATAGATCGATTACTAGCACGTCTTTTTCGAGTACTTTAAAAAGTATCAAATTCCATATAATCATCGCAATAATGTTATATATCTGTGTAGCTATATGCAAAAATAGTTTTTTCGCATATATATAATAGAAACAATTTCACGCGTCGCGTGTTATACTATATATATATATATATAATACGATTGTCAACTCAAAAGGTTGTCCTTGACATAATTGCATCAGTCACCACTATACAATTGGCGCGCTCATATACCACCTACCGCAAAGGGCAGAACGCACACATAGACTGTATATATATATATGTACTCACTCGACATCTGCGCATTATACACAAGAGTTGGCTGCATACATACAATAGGCCGCACCACACCGTTGGCACTTCAGAATATCTGCAACAACTTTTTACAACAATAACCCACCCCCCGCGTCTCGAAAAGTCAAGTCAGTCTTTTTCCGGCAACACTTAAGAAACCAACAACAGCAGCTTGTCGAAATTTTGTCTCTTCTAACCATACTATACGAGACGATGACAAACTACGCGGGTGGGCGTACGCTTAACCGCGTGAACACCGATATAGAGGAGTGAGGATCAATTTTCTACGCGTATACACACGCGCCTGTTGCTCTGTATAATATACGACCTTTCATTAATCAATGCCACGTAGTGGAAAATCGCACTGAAAACACAGCGCATCGTCACACGTAAAGATACAATCGTACGCGCGATTAATCATTATATCGATCCTTACATATATACCACGACAGTTGTGGTGAATTGTTATGTCGCGTGCCGTACGTGCGCACACGTATTCCTTGAAAATCCTATGGCTTTTTTTTCTAAGCCACGCGCAGCTGGATTAGCTCGGATCCTCGTATAAGCCATTTTCCTTGTCGCGAATGCTTTTGTATACGATACATAAAGCGCGGCCTTGCTTTTGACTCAAAAGTAGTAGTAGTAGTAGTAGTGGAGATCTACTTCACCTGCGTACGTATACGTATATATACGTTCGTGCTCCCGATTTTTCTTACTTTTTTAGGGGCCAAAACGGGAAGCCGAAAGAGGAGGTTTTTGTACGCGTGTGTATTATAAGAAGGACATATGCCAGGGAGAGAGTCTTTGGGAGCGATACTGTTTTTCTTTGCGGATTGATTTTTCGTGATGAAAGAAGAGAGAGAAAGAGAGAGAGACACGCGATCTACTGAGGTACCGCGAGCGAGGGGACGGAGATTTTTGTGAATATACGTGCAACGTACGTATATGTATAGTTTTGATACAATGTATATATGTGTGAAGGAATGACGGAGGCTGTATACACGTATACATATATACACTTGAGAAACATATATATATAGTATATTTTAATTTTTTACCTATAAAACGTAAGTATACTGAGAACGAGTGCATGTAAACTTGAGGAACAATTAAATCTGTGTGAGTTTTGTACATATACACAGATTCTCCACGCCGTGCTACGCTGGCGAAAATTAAACCATAACAACAAGTGCAGCATACAGTCATTAACTTTTCCGCGAAACCCTTTTCTTTATTTCCCAGATCTATTCACTGGTATATACATAATATTATATATGCTTATGTTGTACGTGCACATGTATTACTCAGTCACGGTACCAACCTGTGTATATGTATATATATGGTGTGCTATATAACGCGAAAGAACGACGAAAAAAAAAAAAATTAGCGCGTGTGTGCAGGTGCCGTGCACGAGGTTAAACCGTCGTTGTCATCGTCGCAGCTCGTATTTTTGCGGGCGTGAGCGCAAAAGTTGCGCGCACTCGAATATTGCGCTGCAGCGCACAAAAGCCGCAGAGAGCGAGTGCAATGTGTATATATATATATATATATATATACACACACACACACACATACACGTGCTGTGCACTTGTGATTAAGCATTTCATTAGCAGAGTGTGCATAGTGTATGTGTGTGTGTCTGTGTGAGGTTTACGCCGGTGAAATTAAAACTGCAAATTGATATTAGAAGCGAAGCGCGCATGCTTCTCTGGCTGTTTGGTATAGTTGCTTACAATGCTGCGGGCGCCTGGTAGTCGAGAATTTGTATATGGCGTTGTTTGGTGTGTGAGTTAAAGGAATGTTCGTAGCGTTGAAATTTGGTATATTATATACTGAGGGTTGCAGTTATGTGAGAAATATTGGCGTTAATGGATCAAATATAGAAGCGTAATTTTATCTATACTTAAGCCAATTAAGTATGCCTCATACAAATTTGTTTTTTGCGCTCACAAATAAATAGATAAATATGGAGGAAAGAAAAGATTGAAAAATCTCAACATAATAGAATAAAAGCGATTTTTTTATTGTCATTATTTGCATCAATTAAATAATTAAGTATCATTGGGATTCTCGATAGTCATCTAAAATGGTATTGAAAATATCACATCGTCAATCAATCTTAGTTTATTTATATATGTTTAATCGGTATCATAACTAGCGGTGCGTCGACTTTGACGAATACATTAATTACTTACATTTGTGAAGAAAGTTGCTTTATTATTTCTATATATGCACTTAAGTGAATTATTGATTGCATTTGCCCTTACATTTATTTAAAACATCACTTATTATCAAAAATAAATTTTGATTATAATCTGTATAACCTTAAGACAGTTAAAATTTTGATTATAACTTTTTTCAACTTTTCATTTTCAGGTCAGTTAAAAAACTGGCGTAGCTTTGATTTGAGCTTTGACTATATTCTATACTAGATCTTCCACAAGTCTATATTTTGGTCACACATAATTATGATCAAGCTTCTTAACATAAAATTGTAAAAACCACTAATTACAACTCGAGTTATTACACCCCAACTGTATATACATAATACCGTAATGCAATTTGAATACTGAACAACATTAACCCACCTCCATATAATCACACCGCTAATATTTCACCACTTCTCCCTCTCTCCCTAAAAAAAAATCTTCCTCTCGCCTTCATCTCCTCCCTCCTAATTACCTCTTTAAATCCAAACCCGTGCACATAAACCCCAACGCACACACACACACACCTCATCCTAAAAGACAAAGCCTTGCCATAATCACCACACTCGCGCGCTGCGCAAAAAAGTCACGAGCGCGCACGTGTAGCATCACCTGTCAGCGTCTTCTCTCTCTCTCTCTCTTTCCACCCAGCACGTGCGCACGCTTCGCATAAATTCGCCGACGAAGCAGCGGCGGTGGCGTCGGCGTCGACGGCAATAGCTATAATATCCTCTGTCTCTCTCGGTTGGCGCGTGCGGCTGGATTTTTTTTTGCCGCCGCCAAAATGCGGGCGCCACCTGCAGCCACCGCGGAGTGCTTTATCGCCCAAGAGAAATAGCAGGGTTGTGTGTATGTGTATGTATGAGTATGAGTGCTGGAGGCTTGTTGTGACAGGTCTGACTGTAAGGGGATTCCCTCGCGTTATCGAGGTTTAATTTTCTCTATAGATTTCGCGATGATTATATTTATATACGTATTTTTAATCGAAATCGAGCATATTTTGGGTTATCGAGAACTTATAGATAGACTTGTAGTAAACACTTGAGTATAGTTTTATGTTATATTTCAAGTATTTTGGTTAATCCTTAACATTATTTTTATAACTGTAAATCCATAAAATCCAAAAATATTTCTTTTTTTTTTTTTATTCTGTTATGAATATCAATTTATTAATACGCACATACGATTGAAATTATCATTTGTTTATCATCACTGCCACGGGATCACCTGATTTCACTGTTATAGATGAAGATAAAAACCAATCCCCTCGAAAGTAGCACATAATCAAGAAGCCGATACAACGAGATTAGCTGTTCTAATTAATTCTTGTACCTTTCTTACAGCTCGAAAGATTCGATTGTTTGTGAACATCACTATTTTTTTTCCAACACCCATGTGGTATATGTCGAAATTCCACATTATGTCATAGAACGCCGCGTATGTTGAGTATGTGCTTTTTAAACGTTATCACAAGCCGCCACGATAACACTGGTACCATAATGAACGAAACTATGCGCCTCGAATATCCACCGTAATGTATATACACATCGTATATATGATGAACTAGGCTAGAAAACACTCACCGACGAGACACGACGCACGTATATAACATCTATAACGTCTTTAAATTAACTTCGATCTTATTTGGGTTACCGTGAACGCCGATAACGCAAGTGCCGCGCACGATCATCTGTAAACTTACATAGGTATATAGAAACACTATCGTATTATACTTTACTCTTGTTCTATACGAAAATTGACGCGCGCGTGTATAAAAATTCCGTAATCCAGGCAATTAGCGAAGCAACCTTGAACATGTGTATATAGAAATGAGGAAGAACAAACGCGAAAATCAACGGCCACGTGCTGGCGATTAGTCAGCGCCAAGTGGCAGGTGCAACGACCGATTATATATACATATATATAGATATATACAGAGTATTGAATGCAGCAGCCAGTGAGAAAGAAAGAGAAAGAGATCGAGAGGCAGACTTTTATCGCCAAAGATGACATAACGCAAACTAAGATTTGCTAAAATTACGCACACATGCGGAGTCGTGACGTTATCTCGGGGCTCGAGTTTGCTTTTTTTGGAGATAAGGATTTTTTTTATGCCAAGAATTGGATTCCGTTTGGCGTTTGAGTATGATGATAAGAGATTGATGAGGTTTTCGTGGTATATGGTGATGGCTAATTTGGATTGAAATATATAACTGGTAAGAGGAAAATTGTAAAGGTCCGCGATTTACGAGTTTTAATTGTTTTGCATAATTTAATGATTGTATAAGTTATTTCTATACATAGATCCGTGGTTTAATGTCAAGTTATCTACGCATAATCTATAAAAATAAAAAATAAATCATAGTAATAAATAACTAGTTGTATAAATCTCTATGGTTTCAGTAAGAAAAATAATAAGAAATATATAACTATTGAGCAAATTCAGTCAAAATTTTTTATCTATAAAACTTTCAAAATATGCAATAAAGCAAAATGTTAAGTCAGAAATTCCAAATTTAACATCTCTAAATTACACAATCAATTAGCTGATAATAGCTTATTCGACGAACAAATTAATTATTTTAAAGATTGCACAATTCTTTATCAACTTTCAAAGCTTTCTTTCTCTATAAAACTCTTGATCAAACACTTGTATTACACGAAATTATATATCATTAATAAATTATCCGCTTGGCATTTTGCCTGATAATCATTACTGTTAAAAGGAATTTGTTTAATCATCTCAAGTAACAGCCTTTTTTTATCTATGGAATCATGTGAGTTGTAAAAACATTTCAGATTTCCTATTGATAACACAGCCATTCGCAAGTGTGGGCCACGTAAGAGTATATGCGTTATCTTTATTCGATGCAGTAAAGTGTCAAAAGTTATAAATGGCCTCGTAATAAAACGTGTACTCATGCTTTACGCTAATTTGGCTTGATACAGGTGCGACACGTGCGCCTCGTTCGCGAATTTTGCTTTAGACTACTGGTATTTTTGGATTGTATGTACGAAATGGTCTCTTTACCCAATTATGATATATGCATACTCATCATAAAATACTAGAAAAATTTGATTACAAGGAAAATACACATCCTACGGGGAAGAAATATTTGATTACTCGTAACTGTAAGAAAACTTAATATTTTTTAATGAAATAAAGCTTTCATTTTAACTTTTTCTATGTATTTTTGTAATCTTTTTTGCTTATTTCCATCTCATAAATAGTTGCAATAAGACAGTAAACAGGATAGACATCATTTTGAACGAAATAGAGCATCTTTGAGATTAGATTGCCCATATATCTGCAGAAAAAGAACCTGTTAGGTGGAATTAGGAAAACTGCGCTTCATTTATAGATATCCAAAATCGGTCCTGAAAGCGTTACTAAAATTCCTTTTCCGGAAGATTAGCACTCTTTTTGTTAGTTATACTCGGAAAGTAAAATAATAGGATAACAACATGTACGTGTTAATAATGTTAAGAAAAATTGTTTTGAGCTTTATTTAAAAATAGTTTTTGGAACATACTTAGACTTATCATTAATACTACAATTAAATTTGTAAAACTTCACAAAATGCGTTTCTTATGCGATAACCTTTTATCGCACACCATTAAAATCAAATTCTTTTTTGTATATTAATAAGAAAACGTCAAATCTAATCGTAATATTTGATATTATTATATATATAGTAAGAATAAGTTAAGTGACGCCATCTACCGTATAAAACGGTTAATCATCACCGCCATAATCTACTACATTGCTACAGTGCGTGCCCCGTAGAAAGCGCGTCATATGGTAACCGGTAACTAAAGACCTCTACTTTACCTTCTTCTGTTATAGATGAGTTACTTATATATATACGTTTGTCGTATATATACCATACCATGACATACTCTTAATACCTCAACCACTTACCGGTTGTTAATTATTTAGAAAAAAATTATACTCGTACACGGTACTTATAACTTCCTACTAACTTGTGTGATATTATACATATAAACAGAAATATTATTTCAAGCATTTCACGAAAAAAGCAGTTATTAATAGGCAGTAATATAAAACAACATTATTCATTAACAAAAAAACGTAACTAAATTGTTTCTATAACAAAACAATCGTCATCCAACTATACAACAACAACGAAACTCCCAATTCCCTCATTCCTCCCTTCGGAGCTTTCCACTTCTGACTGCACACACCACTCGACCTGTCATTATACCAATCGCGCGCATAATGAGCACATATACGCGCCGCTCGTTTCACGGCCCATTCGTTGCGTTCTCGTGCGCGCGCGTGCGAGAGCTATATCAATTTTTCGACTCGCTGCGCCTATTGATCGCACGCGCGTGCGCCCGTACGCTGACGCAAACGATCCGATCTCCCATTCGTTGCACGTATAGCAGCGTATATATATACACAACCGGTCGATCGGTAGTTACTGATCTTTGCGCGTGACGCTTGGATTTGTGGGTATGACGGTATTATATAGGGTGGATGAAATTTAGCTGTTGGAAAATTAGTATGCTGATTTTAGTGAAGGAATAGATAGACGTAAACGTCTGTATAAATGATACGTGTAGCTTTTTTGAGAGAATGGGTGGTAAACGTATTAAACGGTCGTTTAATTCTTTTTTTTTTGTTGAAAAAGATAGCGATTACAGTGACTGATATCTTCATTCAGTAAAATTCTGAAAAATATGTAACTTTAGGTGGCCATTTTGCTCTCTCGTGCAAGGTACCTCCGAATATATAGGAACATCCTCCATGATGTACGCCCATATTAGGCAATTACTTTTAGCTCTACAAAAAATTTTCAAACTTATCCCCTTAAATTCGCTCAAAGAATACTTTTTTACATCGATTTTCTTCTATGTCACTCTTAAGAGTAGCTTCTACGTACACTCCTCTGTATATGCTATTACTCACTCAAACTAAATATTAGCTCAGGTTCAAAGTTTTATCTCTCAGCGGCAAATGATCGCAGCTCAAAAATACAAACGGGATTTGAACGATTTGTGGTGCACATAATCAGTTCCCATTTTAGTACCGAATATGGGATCTGAAGGTAACTTATTGGGATTAAAAGCTGAATGTGTCCTCTTGAAAATGGTATCCCGAAATTTTTCTTACAATAATTTTTACCAAGGCTATGAGTGATTTTATGAAAAAAATTCATTTTTTCACTAGCTACCATTCGCAACAAATTTAAAAAACTACGGAAATAACAAAAAAACTTAATGAGAAAAATATGTTTATTTTTATATAAAATATATAAAAATAATGTCAAATTGAAGCTCTCGAAAAAAAAAATTTTCCTATTTTAAAAACAATAGAAATGTTAAAAAAAAACAAACAGATATGTTTAAATTCTGTGAACCAGAGCGTATTTGTGAACATGAAAACTATTTTCTGGGGTATATAAACAGTGTTTGTATTTTCAAAAATTTTCCGTAATAAAAAAACAAAATTGTTTTTATTTAGATTAAAAAGTTGAAAAAAAAATTTTTTTTTTTTGAGAACTTATGACATTATTTTTATATATTTTATATGTAAACAAACATAATTTACTCGAGTTTTCTTGTAATTTCCGTAGTTCTTAAAATTTTAACTAGTGAAAAAAATGAATTTTTTTCATAATATCACTCATAGCTTTGGTAAAAATTATCCTACGAAAAATTTCGGGATACCATTTTCAAGAGGACGCAACAGCTCTCAATCCGAATAAGTTTTCTTGGAATTCCACATTCGAAACTAAAATGGGAAATAATTATGTGCAACCACAGAAAAATTAATATTTCATCTTTCGTTGCTGAGAATTTCATTTTTTATTTTTTTCATATCAAGCTAGGCTCATCTTGAAGTTTTCAACAATCTTTCAAATCCACTTTGAATTTTTGAGCGGCGATCATTTTCCGCTGAGAGGCGAAACTTTGAACATCAGCTAATATTTAGTTTGGGTGGGCAAAAGCATGTGCAGGGGAGTGTAGATAGAGGAAATCTTGTTACAGGCCCAAACAGAATATCCGTTTCATATAAAATGAATCTTATATAAGTTAGAGGAATCCATTTGACTCTGTAAAGTTAAATACAGTTAAATAAATTCCTCTTACTTGTAGAAGATTCATTTTATATGAAACGGATTTTCTGTTTGTACCAAGAATAAGATTTCCTCTATCACGTAGTAGCTACTTTTGAGAGTGTACATCGCTTTGCCAATAATCTCCTCTACAAAACTCACCAAACTAATCCACAACATATATCAAACCCTTTCTCCTATATATCACCATACACGCACACTCTCCCATCACACACATCTCTCAGCACCGCGTCACCATAATCAACATCTCTCCTTCGCAGCGTCCATTCCCAGCTAATTACTGCATCATACTCAATGGCATTCTTCGACCAAAAGAAAAAAAAGAAGAAAAAATACATCTGCACTACTCTGCAGCGTCACCATCGTTCAATTATACAAGCACTGTGGCCTTGCCATAACGGAAGGCCACGCAGAAACCTTACGGATGGCTGTATATGCATGCGGTTTCATGTATAAGGAGGAAAATATATCGGATGGACTACGGGAGGAAGAAAGAGAGAGAGAGAGAGAGAGAGAGAGAGAGAGAGAGAGAGAGAGAAACGTTGAGGGGATCCCCTGTGGCGATGGGATGGGGATATAACGTTTCTTTCACGGGAGCGAGAGGACCTTGGACGAGAGAGATGCCGCAAGGAGGAGAGTTGAAGGTTGTTGCTGCGTTGAGGGGGAGAGGAGAGAGCTAAAAGAACTGCTGGGGGTGCGAGCTTTGTTTTTCCCGGGACGGGGGTGAAAGGAGCGAGAGATGCGAAATTTTCTCTTCTTTGTTCGGAGCGAAGGTCGTTGTGGATGGACAGGCTGCAGGTTTGTATGTATGTGTATAGATTTTTTAGAGAAATTAGCCTTGCAAGGGGCTGTGGAAATGTTTCAGTTGGTATAATGGTTTGTATATATGTAGAAGTTAAATGGAAAACTGTCGGAAATCTTTCTTTTATTCAAGTCGAATGATCTGATATTTGAGATTTACTCTTCAATACTTAGTTTTCAAAAAGAGATTTTCTACACTTTTTCATTGTTATAACAATCTTTACTAAAAAGTTCTAACTCTTCTTTTTCCCAGTAAAAATTGACTTGTGAATAAAAGCAATTTTTACCTATATTTTTCGTGAAAATGCGAAAAATTCTATAATATTGAAAAAAGCACTCTAAATGTTAATATACACATAAGATAGATATTTTGAGTAACAACAATATTCACGTCATTCAATAACAATATAACGAACCTCCACAGTGCATTTAAAGTTTATTAGTTAGTCTCCGCTCGGGTATATACACCCATAAAGCGTTTCAGCCGTGAATTCTCTATAGCCTCGAGAGAAATCACGTCTGTAATATTATTCCACCTGTTCATTACAGTTTCGAGAGTACGTCCAAATCCCAGCTGATTTCAATAAATCACCTACAACCATGTATACAGCATAAACTATACAATAATATTCACATTAATAATAATAATAATAAAATTCATGCAAAACCTAAATTCCACCAAAAATATTCTAAAACTCTTCCATACCCCTACAAAAAACCATTCACACAACAACATCCCTTCCCCCCTACTACCACCAAAACCTCATCAAGCCACCATACACCCATATGCCCACATTACCAGCGTATATACGCGTGCACTGGCCGCGTTGCACGAGCTGCGCGCGAGCAGGCGCAGGAGTATTGGAGAGCAGCTGTAGGAGGGGGAAATCAGCTGACTGACGGTTGGGCGCGTAGCATAGCGCTCTAGCGGCTGCTGTCCAGCAGTAGTAAGCTATCGCTCTCCTCGGTGTGCGCCACGTGCGGTCGTCACTCTCGCTGTCCACGCGTATTTGATTGTATCTCGTTGCTGCTTTCGCTCTTTCTCTCTCTCTCCTATACGCGTGTGTGCTTTGACAGTGCATATAAAGACAAAGTGTGTATATACACATATACACGGTCGTCGTGTGTCTTCTTTAGTCTGCGATTAGACAACGGAAAAGGAGTGGATAAACAACGTGGATACACAATAGAGCGCTGAATTTGCGCCCTCGTTACAACGTGAGGTACGTTACGTTCTTTAATATTTCTTCTTTTGAGTTTTACGTGGGTGTATGTGCATACGTCTGTGTGAGAGTACGTGTATGATAAGGTGAATTAAGTAAAGCACTAAGCGTTTAAAATTTACGTATATATTATAATACAATACTTAACGCGCGTATGTGTGAGTTGCTCAATTTGGCACTCAACCGTGCGTCAAATCGACAGTGCTATAAGTATATTATACACTATTAAAACACCGCGAGATTCCCATCGGCGTTCGCAATTTATTACATATATAATAAAACGCGACGATATAACGTTCCGGTTCTTACCCGACAATAAAATACAGATTATAATACACTCACTGACCATTTCGTTTTGCGTAAGTACGTTGTAGTGCCTGTCCGTGCGCCTACTGTGTGTGATGTTTACGCAGGAAGCGCTCAGTTGACGGCCGTGTACATATTATACAGGATCGTGCGCTCCAAAGATTCTCTCTCTCTCTCTCTCTCTCTCTCTCTCTGTGTCCATCGACGTGTTTACGCGTAGCCCCTGCGATTTTGCGCCGTGCTGACACGTACGTATGTACATGTATGTCTGTATGTATATGTATATATATACAATAACGATGGTTCATTGATAAGAACACAAATGTACGCACGTGTTAGTGTATGTATTCTCTTTTAAGATAAGACCCTCGGATCATTGGCTAATATATAACAGCGAGAGGCTTTAATTTACGACGTGGCGATTATTCGTGGTTATATACTGTTCCCGTTGATAGAGTAAGTAAGTACTTGGTACGAGTTGCATGGTGTATGCTGTGTAGCTCTTTTTCTCTCTTCGTTGTTGTAACCGCGAGCTCACGGGGGGTTTGGAAAAAACGTGACGTAACGCGAGTTTCCGCTAATTGCGCAGCCACATCGAGCGATTATACTACTAGTATATATTACTCGCCGCGTGCAAGGTATGTAGAGCTTTGTTTCTTTCAATCGTGCATGTACAAAGAGAGCAGTGCACGTTTGTTTCCTTTTTTTGTATGTTTGTCAAATGCGAAAAGCGCTGCTGCTGCTGCTGTTGTTCGCGGTTGAGTTGGCGTTTGTACAGATGTTGCGGGTTCGTTATAATATGCCCGCAAATGGTATAATGTGCTTTTTTCGCGTAGATACGATTTTTCTTTATTTTCTTATTTTTCAGTGTTCTTTTGAGCAATTAACGTTTCCAAAAGAATAATGACTGGCTGTTATATAGAGTGTGTGTGTGTGTGTGTGTGTGTGTGTGTGTGTGTATATATATATATATATATATATATAATGTTTATGAAGTCATGATAAATAATTTTCCTGTTGATCCAGTTTGGGGAATATCCATATATATTCGAATGCAATCGCGCGCAGACAGCGTCAATATTATTGTAATCATCAGTTTTCATCGACTGTATACTTACCAGCAAAACATTTTTTACCAATAATATACATTTCTCAATCAGCATCAACTAAATGTCTATTAAGTAAACAATCATTCCCTGGACAATTAAAATTCAACGCGCACAATACCTATAATTAAATTTCTATCATCGTCGTCGCTGACAATCGTTACTTTCTTCCCCCTTACACAACGCAATATTTCTTTTTTTTTTTTTTTTTGTTCCTACATAATTAAGTAATACTCGTTTCCGCACCTCCGAACCCATTCCACGACTATAACCACCACTTTTACCTACTCCCACTACACTTCGATTACTAATCACTCACACACACTCACGCGCGCGTATATTAAAACCAATTAAAATGCATTACCAGTCGTCCAGAAATTAATAACCATCAAAGCATTGCACGCGAGTATATTGCGCACGCGAAAAAACAACCTACGGAAATGTATGTCAGCGTAACGGTAAACTCGTGTCGGAAGCGGTCATCTCTTCTCTAGCACTTTTTTTCCCCCTCGGTAAGGAAACAATTAACGCTAGAGAGAGAGAAAAAAATCCTGTAGCACCTGTAGGTGTATAAGCTGCTGACTCTTAATTATTAATGCATCGCGTGTTGCTTCTACTGTTTCTCTGGCTGCTGCGGACGTATATAACGCGCGTCGTGCGATTTATTGTCAGCTGCGTGCTCGCGCGTCTGATAACGCGTTATCGCGGCACTCTCTCTACTGTTAGAACATGTATGTATATATATATATATACGCGTGCGTTTCCGCGTGCAGCTTTTGTTGCAAGTGCGCTGTTTCTTTTTTATACTTTTCTAGAGAGAGGTTCGGGTTGCATGATCGCGCAAGCGCAGCGCGTCACGGTCGACGATATGTGAAATAACCGAGTTTGGGGTTTGGCCTTTTTTTGGTTGGATATGTAATATGATGTGTGATGTGGTTGAGAATGCATTGCCGATGATTATGTGAAATGCCGAGGTTTATCGCGTGGCGCTCGCGTACTTGGTTTCTAGAATATAGCTGCTGTTTTCTCTCATTCTGTTGTTTTATCTTGTTTGGTGAGTAATTTTAAAGAAAAACAGTGGCGATTTAGTAGCAGTCGATGCTGTTTGTATGTACATATATATACATTATTATTTGTCATTGACAAATATAAATGTGTGTAATGAATGCTTTATAATATACTAATGAAAATTCATGTGAATCATGAATAATAGGTTTATTCATTTCACAATAATCTCGTGCGCTTTTTACACTGCAATGATTATTCGTTATTCGAAAAATTTGATATTATATGTATAAAACAAAGCTTTAACTCTTTTCCGTAAGGAACTTTTCTTTCAAATTTACATATCAATGGCCAAAAAAACCTCGCTTTTGACAATATTTATATACATCGTCATCGCACGCACTCCTCAGATTCGGGAAGAACAAAAACGACAATAACGAGGCCATTTACCCCGAATTCAATACAACACATACATATACATATATTCACACACCCGCACGCTATGTAAATTTCGTCGTCGCGGTCAACCGCTGCATATCTCAAAGACCTTCGATCCTCGCTTACATCTGTCATGTCGTACGGCAACTATTGCGAAACCTTCACTTCTCTAAATCATACATACAGAAAACACTCGAGACTGATATGTTTTTAGAATGATAACTTGCTTTTGCATTGTATCCATCAGGTCGCTTATACTGTCTTATTTTTATACCGTCCCATTACGTTGAATCAAGACGCGCGCGTATACATGCAGACTTCTTGGAACCGCGTTATATTGTGATTCGTACCGTGGAAGAGGCTGCGATGTTTTCTTGGTTTCATTTACCTGTTCTATATAATTAGTCCTGCTGTTATCGCCGTTAAGAAAAACTGTATTATAACTATGGTGTGACTATAGCAAGACTCTTTTATAATTTTAATTCGCGGAATAATTTTTAACACGCGTTTGCCTTGTGTATAATACACTCGATAAATTGAAATTCAATATTGGTTTTACTATAAGTAAATTGGCTAATTATAATTTATAGCGTATATATGTATGGATGAACATTCATTGATCTTGTTTCACATCGCTTTTATTAATTAAAATTAATAGAGGCTAGAGAAAATATTCGCGCGATAAAACGTAACGTGCGAGGTATATACACAGTTTGCAAGATACATATACACAGCTAATTATAAACACATATCACATAACTATATATTGTCCGATAAATTCTCTTAATTTTTCCAATCAATCGCTAAATTTAATTCTACTCTCACCATGTATCTTTTATGGTACCATCGTGTGTGTGTGTGTGTGTGTGTGTGTGTGTGTGTGTGTGTGTGTGTGTGTGTGTGTGTGTGTGTGTGTGTGTG